>JAEQML010061450.1:0-25734 GCA_016904865.1 Pissodes strobi
ACACGAATTCGAGCCACCCTGTACATTTCTTATCTATGACCTCACAAACCTCGGACTTTACACGAAAGCGCAACATCATTACCTGACTTATAAGAATGGTGTAATCTTACTGCAAAACGCAAACTTGTGTTACGTGTAAGCAACGTTAGTAAAGTCCAGGACGTAACACCTGCCGTGACAAGCGAAGTTCGCAAGTTCCTCCGTCTGATTTTTTTTAATGAAAATAACACACACCAAAGGGAGATCCTATGGCACTGGACGAGCAGTGCGTGTGCGGAGATGTGCAATGCAGTGCGCCAGACAAAGGAGTCCTTGTAAAGCGACATTCTAGGTGTTAGCAGTTCTACAACGAACGGGTCCGATCTTGCCGTCTGTGGCGACCGTCTGTAGAACTTTTTTTATTTATAGAATAATACTCCAGATAACTATAGAGTTCTGTATTAACTTTAGCAAATAATATATAAGATAGTATCGCTACATAGTGCATATTCTTATAATCTACGTACACATATCAATTGCGTCAGTCAGTCTTGTATTCTCTCTATATATGCCGGGTTGGTGTAGGTTCATATTATGTATATAATGATACAATAACAATGCCAGCTCAACAAGGTTGACCTAACCTTGTCACCCGTGTCTAGTATCGCGTTCGTTGGAGGTAAACAATAATATTACGTGTAATGGGTAATGTAAATAACCTCCGTCTAGACCTCGAACTAGTCGGGTTGCCTTCACGATCTAATTTATGAAGTACCGAGTGTTTTCCTGATACACTACACCTCCTCTCTTTTGGGAATGAGCCTTATTTTTGTTGTGGCAAAAATGAGGACATTCGAATAAACCTAGTTTGTACACTTTCAAAAATGTAAAAGATAAACTATACAACATCATGTGCGACTTTATGCGGTTACATAATAATAATAATGAACTAATAATAAAATGTTAATAATGTTTATATCTTGTTAAAAATAGTATTGTTTTTTTTACTTGGCTGGTAAAATACCAACATTATATATTTAAAATTGCAATCTAATAATGAATATGTCTAGTCAATATGAGCGATTATTGCACAAATTCGACTATCTTAAAGTTCTTGACTGTTTTGCTTTGTTTTGCTTGGTTGGATTTTTTTTTCTTGGCTGGCCAGCCCAAATGCAAAGAAGTGTTAAAATAATTAAAATTCTAATAAATATATACGTAAAAAGTAGAAATATATGTACATAAAGTAGAAAAAAATATATACATTAAAGTAGTAAGAAACTTACATTATATCTTATACATACGTTATACAAAATATACATTGTGTTATATGTTATTCTAACGCACTGCACTTGTCCAATGTTCTGTCACTCGCGTATGTATTCTTCGGCACTGCTTAAAACTAATTTACAAAAAAGAAATAAAAGTATGGAGATTGAGTTTACAGATTCGCACACGGTTGAATTCGATTTTTAGGTACAGTTTGTTTTTTACCTGTTGCGTCTTGTATTGTGCGATTTACTCCCTCTATATTCGTTATGTAGAAAGGACCTTTGTACCAAGGATCAAATTTTGTTCGGTTCTCGTTGTTTATTACAACTAGAGCACCTGGTTTAAGCTGTAATTGATTAACTTTTTTATCGTAGGTCAGTTTACGCAACTCTTTAGCTTTTGTGATATATTGTCGAGCGCGAATGTTTGTTACTTGTATCAGGTGTCGAACTTCCTGATAATAAGCGTCCACATCGTATACAGGGTCAATTTTCTCTCCTAACAGATTTTCAAGCAATTCCGTTTTTCGTGCAAACACTAACTCAAATGGAGTATAGTTGTGATATGCACTGGGCGTAGTGTTATAACAGAAACTGTAATATTTGATTAGTTCGTCCCAGTCGGTTTTTGCTTCATTAATATACATGCGTACATATTCGTTAAGGACTTTGATTTCGCTCGCATCCTCCAATGCTTTGACTATGGTACGCCGTTGAAAGTTTGTGATTTATGTTTAATAATTTCGTCAATACCTCATTCCTGTACTCTGTACCCATATCTGTTCTTATCTCTTTCATTGATTGGTCCATATGTGAGTATGAGTTCGTCCATTATGGCTTTTGCAATTGTCTTCGCTTCCTTATTTGGTACTGGCACTATTTTTACATATTTTGTTAACTCGCATTGGATCGTAACTGCGTATTGATTGTTTTTAAATGTTTTCTGGAACGGGCCAATTGTATCAATGCATACGATGTCGAAAGCTCTCTGTGGAGTAGGTGTAATAATCATAGGTTCCACATGAGTCACTTTCTTTTTATTTAATTGACATTTGACACAATTTCTTACGTAATTTGCTACATCTTTTGACATTCGTTTCCAACCGATATTTGGTTCTCAATTTTTTAAGTAGTTTCTTCTGTCCACAGTGTCCTCCCATAAGTGGATCATCGTGGAGTTGTCTAATTAAGTTTGTTTTCTCGTAGCGACTCGAGATAACAATCAGATCCTTATATAAAATAATATTTAAATTCTTCAACACCTTATTCCCTATTTCCTTTAATTTATTTATTGTGCACATTTTAAATATTTGGTTGTTTGCTTTTAGCTTAACCTTATTAATTTCATGATCGCTAGCCATTGATTCGAGCTTAGGCAATATTGTCACTAGAGACATATTGCCATTAGTGATCATAATTTTATTTTCGTAATTTTCGGCGTTGGATCGACCTTCTACGCAAAGTCTCCACGCTTTTTTGTCATTTGATGATTTCTTTGAAACGAGTAATATCGGGCTGTTGTATTCAGCTGTTGATGGTTCAATAATTTTGTCTTCTAGCATTTTTTGCACTTGATTGTTTATTTCGTCTTTTTGAGCATGCGGTATTCTATAGTTCTTGATGTACACAGGATTTTGGTCCGTCAACTTTACTGTTTGTTTATAGAAGTTATTTATTGTTAATTTGTCTGTACTTAGAGCAAAAATGTCGGAAAATTCTTTACATAGAGCAATTGTTTCAGTTTTTGCTAAGTCTGGTATCTGCTGGTTTAGTTCTTATTGTAAGACTGATTCTCTATTTTCTATTGTAGGATCTATGTCGTAAATCTGATAGTTTTCTAAACTTTCTGTTTCTATGTCGTCGTTTTTTATTGTGATACTTTCGAGCGTTGTGTTTAAAATTCTGACAAAAGGACTTTCTTCAGAAACGATTGAGGATACTATAAAAACACCTGGGGATATTTCTTTGTTTAAAACCACTGAACTTCCTTTTAAGCGTTTCAGGTTTTTTATTTTTCTTATTATTTCAAATCTTGGAGGAATTGTGAGGATGTCTTCTGATGGGCCTGAGTGGATGGGTAGGTTTACGAACCGATTTCCAACTTTTACGGCCATCATCCAGTTGGCATAATTTAAGTGACATTGATTTTTTGCTATAAAGTCTCTACCTAGGATTCCATCTGCGGGAATAGGAAAATCGTCGTTGACTACATGAAATTTGTGGATTGCTTGATATTCTCTGAAGTAAAGTTTTGTTTTTGTAGTACCTATTGATGCTGTCGCCCCATCTGTGACTCCTTTTATTTTGCAGACTTCGGTTTTGTTTATTACCTGCAGTGGGTTTGTTTTCTTTCTTTCGAATAGTGATATGTCCGCGCCTGTGTCTATAAGAAGTACAATCGTGCCGTTTCTGGTCATTTCTGAGTTGATAGATACAAAGTTCGAAAGTGTGAGGTTCAAATTAAAGATATTTACGACCCCCTTGCTGGACCTAGCTGAGGGTCCTCGTAGTTTTACGGGTTATCTTCTATTGCCAGCTGCCTTACGTATCGGTCGTTTCCTCTAGGCATATACTGCTGGTTTCCCCTAGCTCTATTCGCATAATGATTAGCTCTGCCTCTGTAGATATGATCATTTCTGTGTTTGTTACTCTGTTGTTTTCTCAATTTATTTTCTCGTCTGTCGTACTGTGCATTACTTGGGAGATAACTACCTCGATAATTACCTCTACTGCCTCTTCTAAATGTGCCATACCATTTGATTGGGTAAAATGGCCTTGTGTATAACACTGGGTTTGCTGGTGTCTCGTCGTTTATGTTTAAGAATTTATACAATGCATCTTGACAATTGTTGAATGTTCCAGCTTCCATGACCAACTTAGCCTTTTCTGAGGTTGAGTTCGTTATTAGGGCCTTAACTGTTGCGTTTGTAGCGTAGGTTTCGTCTACTGCTGCTGGGACTCCTTCGTGGATGTAGGCTCTCTTTAGCCTTTGTGCCAGGTCTTCGATCTCTGTGGCAAACCTGGATTTATCTGTTTTGCTTTGTTTGAGGCCGAACAGTTTTGCACTGGTCATTTGTGAGCTTTCTACCCTAATTCCTGTTTTAAGTTTGTCTATTATTGAGGTTAGGGTGTCACTTGCTTCTACTAAGTCTCTGGCTTTCCCAATTAATCTCGTCTTAATGTAGGCTACTGCATTGGCTTCGTGGTTTTCTGAATTTACTCGTAGGAGTGTAAGGGCGTCAATCACGGTCTGTAATTTATCGAATGAGGAAAATTTTGCTTGCTAAATTGAAAAATTCAGCGTTTGTCATAGCCATTTTCCAATCTGTTTGCGTATCTTCTTCTGATTCGGCTTCTTCTATGTCTTCTTCTAATACTTCTGGGTCAATATATTCGATACACGAGTTTTGTAAACTGAACGAACGACTTTGATAAATTTATTGTATAAGTTTAGTAAATTATCACGAATTTATTTTTTAATGTTTCCCGCCTTTGGCGTCTGTTTTTTAAGAATTATTTTTGATTCGTTGTTAATAGCAATTTTTATGTCCTGTATCCGGGACAAGGTCTCTTCCCACTTTATTCATTCATAAAATAGATTAGCTTTTACTAGTATTGCGGGGATACGATGACTTATGACGTAAAATGATTAAATAGGTAAAATATTGTGCCAAAATAGAGCAAAAGTAAAATAAAATTAATAAAATATATACGTAGTTTTTCAGTCGTATGGATCCCCCCATAAATAGTCATAGTATAACGGTATAGATATCATATGTGTAAAAATAAATCGTAATAATAATCGGTATCGAAGATAATAATGGTAATATTGGTAGGAATAATATAGATTATAGTAGGAATATGGTAAGAACAATGCTAATAATAAATAGTAAAAAATAATAATATGCTGAATAATAAAATGTAAAATCGTAAAATTGAATAGTTCACTGTTCAATAGTCACGCAATCACTTAAATTTTACAAAAATGTCTTAATCATCCGCAACTGCTGTCCTATGAGCTGCTAAACTTCGGCTGCCTGCGTCCTGATGACCATACTTCTGGATATTTGCCGCTTTACTCCCTTCCGGTAAGCGGCTCTCAGTTTTAGGAATAAAACTGCCATAGCTGCTGCCACCAAAGCGTATATAGCTACCCTCATGTCCATCGTCATCCTGATTTCTTCCTGTTCCACTATGAAGTTAGAGTTCACCACACCTGTATCGGTGACCTCCGCTTGCTTAGAGTTGGATGTACCCATCTTACACAGGATTCACCGCCACACACTTAAAACTCACGACATACGTTGCGAATGGCAGGGTCGCCATGTAGAACTTCTTTTATTTATAGAATAATACTCCAGATAACTATGGAGTTCTGTATTAACTTTAGCAAAGAATATAAAAGATAGTAACGCTACATAGTGCATATTCTTATAATCTACGTACGCATATCAATTGCGTCAATCAGTCTTGTATTCTCTCTATATATGCCGGGTTGGTGTAGGTTTATATTATGTATATAATGTACAATAACAATGCCAGTTCAACAAGGTTGACCTAACCTTGTCACCCGTGTCTAGTATCGCGTTCGTTGGAGTTAAACAATAATATTACGTGTAATGGGTAATGTAAATAACCTCCGTCTAGACCTCGAACTAGTCGGGTTGCCTTCACGATCTAATTTATGAAATACCGAGTGTTTTCCTGATACACCGACGAGACGCACAGCTCTCTTCTGAATGGAATCCAGCAGCTTTAGGGTGTGCTTTGGTGCGGCACCCAGGTGTGTGAGCAATATTCTAAGCACGATTTTATGTGCGTTTTGTAGAGCAAGAGCAGCTGCTGTGGTGTATACAGGTTTTTGTTGCGAATTAGCGCACCAACCTTCTGCGAGGCTGATCTTGCGATATTAGCAACGTAGTCATGCCAGAACATATGCTGTTGACCGAGACACCCAGTAGTCCGATTTGTGAGGATGGAGAAATGGCCGATCCTGCCATAATGACGTCAGGGCCCGCCGTATTGGCTCTCTTGGTAAACGTTGCTGCTTGGGTTTTTGCTGCATTGAACTGGACCAAATTTCTGTCGCCTCAAGTTCAGACTTTCTCTAGATCTTGATTAATATAGTTGTAATTTGCTGCTGTCTGCGGAGGTAAGTCTCAATCGCTGGTAAAGGTTTTTCTAATATAAATTGGGAGACAAAGGTACTGTCATCTGCAAAACTGTAAGCAGGATCATTGGTTTTGGTCAGAAGGTCATTAATATAGATGACGAACAGAGTTGATGAAAGCATTGCGCCCAGAGGCACGCCCGCGTTAATGGTGAATGTGTCTGAGATGTGTCCATCAACTGCAACATGCATAGATCGGTTCTTAAGGAAACTGTCAAGCCAGCTGCAGAGAGATTTTTTCGAAATATCCAACGCAATCGCTCGAGATTCTCGGTAGTTCTCAAATGCTCTACTCCATATATATCTCCTGTCGATCTCTCTTTGCGAAAGCCGTATTGGTTATCACCATATTAATCTGTTGATCTCGAGGTACTTGTGTAGTTGCTGACTGACTGCACGTTCCATGACTTTCATAAATTGGGCGATAGTTTAAGGGCGTGGTTTTCTAGTCTTTTTTGGAACAGATTGCACTCGAGCGACCCTCCAAGAAGATGGGTAAATCCCTTTTCGGTAAGGCAGAGAAAAAAAAGTCTGGAAAAAATGGGTGATAGTTCGTTGGCGCAGTTCTTTAACACTATAGCAGGTATTTCGTCTGGTCCTGATGTCTTTTGCATATCTAGTTCTTTGAGGATTTTACGAATATCACCTTGATGAAACTTCACTTCTGCCATGGTAGTGTTGATGTTCGATATGGTGGGGAGAGCTTTGCCTTGGGAGACTTTGTAATGAAAAAATTTTGGCGAGCATATTTGCTTTTTCCTCGGCTGTAGTCGCCGTTATGCCGCGTTCGTCTGTCAAAAGTGGGAGAGACGTTTTTGTAAAGTGATTACTTACTGCCTTTGCTACCGACCAGAAACTTTTAGAGCCACTGGGGCATCGCAAAAGTTTATTCCTGATCTTTTGATTGTGCTTGTCCTTAGTTTCGTCAATCACACGTTTGCATTCGTTTCTCGCTTGGGCAAAATAATTGCGATTTTCAGCGGTCTGGTTTTGCTGCCAGTACAATACTCGTAGGCTTGCTGTTTCCTGCGTACAGCTCTTTCGCATCTTCTGTCGAACCAGGGCCCCCTCTTGATGGTAACTTGATGGAATTTGGAATGTATGCTTCCATTCCTGAAGAGATTACTTGCGTCCTCTTTGTTACCAGTTAGTTGACCTCAGAGTATCTATATTAGATTAGAAGAAAGCCAAATCTGCTTTTAAATTGTTTAAAATATCCAGCCGATGTCATACAAAATATGTTTGTAATTTCGAGCAGGATTAAAAGATAATAAAAAGATACCGCATTCATTTAAAACGTGAATAATAGTCCTGAATTTGCGAGTCACTCTGTACGATAATAATGTGACTCCAGGAAAATAAAAACGACCTGACAACCTGTCCACCCGTTTTACTTCAAGATACTTAATGCATTTTCGAGAAAAAGAGGAGGGACTTTTAACATAATCACACTGTATATGTAAATTTTATCGAAATATTAACTATTTTTTAGTCTGTTATTGAACCTCCTGGCCTTTTTTAGAATCTCTCTCGATCGAACTCACTTGCCATTCCATTTTAAGTTAGAAATAATTAATTAATTATTTTATTATCAGGTTTAATTAGGTCGATATTGCTGAGTCCATATATAGGGAAAATATATTTTATTACTTTAAAAGTATTCATACTATGATCAACGTTAGATAATTTGCACTTGGCAGCATGCATCTTCTTGATAAGTGCTTAATTTATGATGACATTTTTATATAACTATTCATAATTAAAATTAATATTTTTACACAATATACAGATTACGTAGAATATTTCGCTTTATTTATGAGATTATAATACATATTTAAATTAAATTCACCTAATTAATTAACATGCGCTAACATTAAAGTGAAAGGTCTAAATCAAAAGAGTAAATCTGAAAAATATCTCGTGAGAATTATTAGAATATATATTCACAATCGATTTTAAATTTAAAATAGAAATTATTCGCCTCACAATTATACTTATATCGAATTCGTCAATGAACAAAATCAAATCAGTGGCGCGATATTTTTAAGACATCAAAAATTCGTAAGGCTCATATATGTTAAAGCTATCGATTTCAAATTTGGGATAAAGCAAAACCGAGGGTTATTGCATAAAGCCCTCCAAATAAAATGCAGCTCAAGCTCTTAAATGAGTAAAGTCGAACCAGTGGAAGAAGTATGTATTTTTCAAGAGCTAAATTTAAAAAAAAATGTAAAACACAGCGATGAAAATTATAGTAAATGAATGATATACAACCAGCTGCGTGGTACTGTTTCGGGGAAAAAATGTTATTTTAATTAATTCGAAGAACGCATACCTATCGTTATACTTATGGATTTTAAATTTTGAACAAAAATTCTCCATCTCAAAATACAGATAAAATTGAAAAGTGAGTAAAATTGAACCAGTGAGTGAAGCATTTTTATTAAATGTTGAAAAAATTCAAAACACTATCATTAAACCGATTTTAAAATGTAAATTAAAATTTCCTGGCCTCAAAATACGGATTGAATTCGTAAATATTGTAGTATTATTAACAGATTTGAAAGTTAATAAAAAAAAACTAAAAATCATGTACCGCTTAGGTCAGTCTAATCAAGATACAGCAGAAACTGCTATGAGCAAAATCAAATAAATAAGTGAATCATTTTACTGGTTATAGTTTTATTTATGTATACTTATATATATTTATATGAGAAAATAATATTACAATTAAATTACTAACAGTTTTTTAGTAATGTAGAAAGAAATGAATAGCATCAAAATTCAGGTATTGCTCAGGGCCCCACATAGCCTATACAGCGTATGTACAATTTTAGTTAACATAATTATGGAAAACTTTTTTGTTATTGACTTTATCAAAAAGACTGTTCTTCATAGAGTTTTGCTTGCAAAAATAGCATGATTCGCCCAGAAAAGAATCAGTTGTTATATACAGGACAGCCAGTTAGTTTTACCTAAGGGTACACTACCTCTAATTTTCATTTCATTTTCATTCAGAAAAATGTTATTTGAAAAAGTTATTTAGGATCAGATATTTAAATGATATGCAAAGTTTTATAAAGAAGCACTTCTATCGCCAAACTTTTGATAAGCCCCCAAGCTTTAAGGTCTAATGTAGGAGTTTGGAGATGTTGGCTTACTGGGGATGACAGGTCAAATATTTTCTTGCATGCGAAGGCTCTCAGGATAGCTTCAAATTTCAAAAATGAGTCCATCAATGACTTAGCTTGGAACGAAACGTTTGCCTCAAATTGCATGCTGGACTATATATGGCACTTGCGTTTTTATCAATGCGATGTATCGAGTTTTCTTCATAATAGTAGTCAAGGCTCTGTCTTTAGCCCACCATTTCGTTTTACCGATGTTCTGTAATCGACTCGATTTGTTTTAACCAGCTGCTGGTTCCGAAATTTCGTCTACCCACAAAGATACTTAGGGAAGTCAAGGAGTCTTTCTAAAGACTTCCCTAAGAATTGAAAAATTCAATCCGCTTCTACAATGGACTTTTGCTATACTAAGAAAAAAATATTTTAAAAAATAATACTAAAATAATAATACGAAAACATTCGCCTTAAAAAATTCAATACTCTCACAAGGTAAAAGATAATAAATACAACCAAACTCTTAATTAATAAAAATCACACAAAATTCATTACGCTATGCTTCTGCCGATCCTTCAATATTTTATTGGCTATTTGAAAAATGTTTCACAACATTGACAATTTCGACTGATTCTAACTCATTGCAAGATTGGCGAATTCTAATCTTTAGCGCATTAACGTGTGTCTGTCTGTCTTCAGGGCGTGAGGTCAGGTGTCTTCGCAGGCCAAAATATGCGACATGAGAATCTTGAAGGGAAGAACGTCCCATCCAGTTGTTTCGGGGGTTTCAACCATTCCCTTACGTTCATTGAGAAATGACAAGGTGTCCCGTCTAACTGGAAAATTAATTCTTGTCTTACCGCCAGTGATAATTCGTAAAGCATTTCACTGAATTCTCCTTGCAAAAAAAATAAAAAACTAGCACCATTTGAATTTTCGTAAAGATAAACTGGTCCTAAATTGTATTCTTTAAAATCCCACACCGCACCTTGACACTTTCTGAATATTGATGTCCACATTCGACCACCCAATGAGGATTGCCTGTACTCCAGTAACGAAAATTTTGTAATGAAAAGATGCCATTTGTTGTAAATTTAGTTTCGTCTGAAAAGAGAATGTTGTATCCAAAATGTCTGTCATCATCGAAAAATGCCAATATCCAGTGACAAAAATCCAATCTAATATCGAAGTCACGTGGGAGTAAAGTATGGATATATTTCGGCTTAAAGGGTATGTTTTTTAATACCTTTCTAATAAACATTAGTTTCAAGTTTAAATGACGGGATCTTTAGACTAAACTTCCTCGAAGATGTTCTTGAACGTGAAGTTGCAACTCATCTCCGTATTCATTATTTTCATTAGGATTATTCTTATTAGCTGCTCCATTATGTTTTACAAAAATTTTTGAACAAGCTCTAAAATCTTTTAAAACTTTAGCGACAGTAACGTAACTAACTGGTTCCCGTTCAGGATAATTGGCGTTAGCTATATAGGCTGCCTCTCTAAATGTCTTGTAGTGATTATCAACCACCAACCAGGGTCGGACGGGGCTCTCCACAACCCTGGGATAAGGGTAGATGGGAACTATCGGATAATAATGAAATAAACATACTAATGTTATGAGATAAAGATAGTTCCAATTACTTATAATATAACAAATCTGAAGCTAACCAATCAACATTTTTTTTTAAAAGAGGAGAAGTTTCAGCTAAGCTGTCAATAACTCGATCATACAAGCTTATAATCAACAGTTCTTGCCTCAGTAATGATCGAACTCTCATCTTAATGCGCTTCAACGCAGAAAATCTGTACACACAAATCACTTGCGTATACGTATAAGCAACATATAAGTTGGAGTACGTACTGATGTGCATGTTACATTGTAACGAAAGCTTACATGCACGTGGCATGCAACTTTGGCAGGCGTCGGCGTCGTTCGAACCGCTTCGGGAAAAACAAACGGCGTCCTTTGCAGTTTCGTCTAAGACGTCTTCGTAATGTTCGTAGTCTTCTGAGCCAATAATGTCTTGCGGCCTAGGCGAAACATGTTCATCCCAAAGAGTTTTAGACAGTTCCTTAAAACTTTTTGCAAAAGATTCTAATTCTTTCGATCGACATTATTGATGCGAGAGACTTAAACGCGTCATTAGGAAACCCATTTTTGTTAATATCATTGAAGTGCTTCGGCTCTCAACAAGCAGCATCCCTAATAAAATTTTCGTTGCAATTGAATTATATATCTATTTTAACTAAAGCTGTGTTAATAATGACTTTGTAGACAGAAATAGAATAGAATATCTTTGGGTCCGCAGACAGTAGTGCCACTTCGTCTGGGCATAACTCATCGTATTTTTTTTTGGTTTTTTAGATATTCTTCGTGACGGCAGCGTGGTCTGTATGTCGATATCAATATTTTCGGTTTGCATTAATCCTTGAACTTGGGATGTAAACAAAATTGCAGCTCAGAATACGTCCTCCAAATTATCTAATTGTTCAAATTAATCTCCAAGCTTTTGATAGGCCCCTAAGCTTTAAGGTCTAATGTAGGAGTTTGGAGATATTGGCTTACTGGGGAGGTCAAACATGTTCTTTCGCTCGAAAATATGGCACTTAAGTTTTTATAACACTTAAGTTTTTATCAACGCGACGCATCGAGTTTTCTCCATAATAGTGGTCACGGATCTGTCTTTAGTCCACCATCTCGCTTTTCCGATGTTCTGTAATCGTCTCTATTTGTCTTGACCAGCTGTTAATTCCGAAATTTCGTCCGCCTATAAAGATATGCTCTTAAATGATTCGTGGATAAATACACTGGTACACTCCAAGAGCCTAAACAATGTTTTGCTTCAATTCAACTTGACGTTGCGCCTCCCAGTACTAAATTGAAAACATGCTCATAACAATGCGTGAAAATTAATTTTAGTAATTCTTCCTTCAGTTTAGCTTGAAGACCATTATAGCGGCCTGCCATATTTCCTGCGCCATCAAAAGATACGCTAATAAGATCTTGCAAACTTAAGCCTAACTGGGCTAATTCGTGGGCTACAAGAGCTCGGTAATCTTCTCCTTTTAATTTCCGGACAGGAACCATGTTGATCGCCCGTTTGTGTGGGATCCCATTCTTAACATGGCGTACATATATATTTTTTTAAAAAGCCTTTCCGAAATGACTTTCAATTATCTCGATAGAGCAATATTGTTGAAGAGACATTATTTCTTGTACAAAAAACACAAAAAAGCACTACTGCTCGAAAAGAAACAAAGAAGTCATATCCTTAAGCTCCAAGAGCTCAATAATTCCAACTAGAAAATTTTTGAGCACTTTGAGCTCCAAAATAGTCGGAAGTTTCAGAGATGGCCTCATGGTCAATCATTTTTCAAATTTTTCCGTTTCATTTCTCTCTAAATATGTACGAACAATTTTCCAAGTAGGTCGTCAGCCAGGAGGTAAGTAGATTTGGCGACCCACGCAAGCTAGTTTGGGTTAGTTTGGGTTAGGCAAATGCCACCTCGACTATATGGCCAGTACTGTTACCAACAATGAATACGATTTCCACTTTTTCTTCATTGTTTAAATGCATTTCGTTGGCCTTTGACAACCTTTTAAACCGACCATATTTTCAAACAACCATACCTATTATCGATAGCAAAGGTTAAAAAGGCCTTAGGACGTCAGAAAAAAGACACGTAAAATTTTAGTATGAAATTTTGTGAATCATTTAAATATGTGATTCTAAACAACCTTTACAAATAACGTTTTTCTTAAAAATTTGAGATAATTTACTCTTAGGTAAAACTAACGTTTTTGTAATTTCTGACTACCCCGTATATAAAAGTTGATTCTTTTCCGGGCGAATCATGTTTTTTTTGCAAGCAAAACTTTTATGAACAATTTTTTTTGCTAAAATCGATAACAAAAGGTTTTCCATATGTTGACTAAAATGGTACATGTAAATAAAATAATATATTTGTTGAGTGTTTATGAAGTAAATTTTTTTTGCCCATGTACTAACGATTTGAAAAGATGGCAGGGAAAATTTGCTTTGCTTCAAAAAAAATGGCGCTTGGTTCCAATTGGTAGGTACTTTTTACTAAACAGTCTATGTCTGTGTCAATTATTGGAAATAAATCTGTTGAAATTGGTTATTTGTTGCTTAATTGTTGATATGTCTTTTATCTTTTGAGTTTGGCTTAGTTTTAGATTCGAGCTTGAAAAAAGGGCCCCCACTCACCCTCCTAGTTGTCATCTTGATTTGGAGAGCCCATTTGCATTTAGAAATTCTAAACTTGTCTGCAATTTTATCAACCTAATTTTGGCGTTTGTATATCATCACGGTATAACTGCATAATATTCGACGTTAACATAGTTATCTATATTTTCTGAGGTACTGTAGTCTAGCGTAACAGAATGCCTTCACAAGCTCATAACCCCCATGTTAGATTAATATAATATACCATTTTTCTTGATATCATTTGATTTTTAAGATTTCCCTCCTTCTTATTAGTTGTTATTCCATAGAACTCATTTTCGAAATCCCTGAAAGAGCTTGGATTCCCAACACATTAGATGTTTTCTTTCTTCAAAATAAATGAAGAAAAGGTAAATGATATGCAAACAATAAGTTTTAATTAACCTATATTGCATCAAGTTTAATTCGTTGTAGTCATAGCATATAGGTACTGCATTTGGCATAATTTTCTTTTTATTTATATATTTAGATTCCAAGTATTTTACTTATACTGATTTAAATTTCTATCTCCAGGCATATGTGTATGGTGATGAGGGGAGTGCAAAAAATTAATAGCAAAACGGTTACGTCCACAATGCTAGGAGTATTCCGAGACGATCAGAGAACTAGAGAAGAGTTTTTGAAGTTAGCTCTTGGCAACTAAGCGATCACTTGGAGACGAGGAACCATAGAAAGCAACTAAATGCAATGACCAATACTGTATGTCAACTGAAACTGTTTTGTTACATTAATTTAATTTGTCTTAATATTTTTCTTAGGGATATGTTGACGACTAGGTAATTAAACTCTTAAATGAATGGCGTTGGGTTTTACATCAAATAAACGTGCGTAATATAGTATTCCTACATATTTTAAATTTGACTTCGATACTACAAATCGGATAGGATTTTTTATACATGTTGTCCGCAAACGCCCTTAGTATATTTCGGGAGATGATCCCACACTAGAAAATATTTAAGAAATATATCAGAATCATGGTCATTTGAAGATCGCCTCAAACGTTATAATTGGTTTAACCAGTGAACTAATTTACCCAAAAGATTACTTACATCTGACAAGTAAGGGGTATTCTTGCAAACAAATTTGTAGATTTCGAAAAAATATCCACGGTATTAGTACCTATTTGCAATATAAGGCATTACGCAGCCTTTAGTAGAAATGTGCAATGTCCAGTAGTGTCTATTCACATCATTTAGTAATAAAAGTGCATAACTATGACTTCAACGATTCCACAAATATAAAATAGGAATTCGTTTTTGAGAGACATCTTCAAAGGACCATGCTCTTAAGAGACATTTCTGAACCTATGTTCATGCAAACTTTTTCTAATATTATTTATATAGAACTAACGTTGTATCCGGACACCCTGTATATCCCAATATTTTAATGTTTAGTTTTTAATTTTTATTTATCGATTTTTGCACTAAATTATTGCGAACAAATAAAATAAATAATTATGGTTCCTTTTGCATTAGTTGTAAATTTTATAAATATCAATTGAAGTGGTTAAAAATATTATATATATTTTGGTTCAGGAATTACTGTCCGACCGAAACAGCATGCATATTCGAACAGCTCATCCTACCCTCAATGAAAACAACAACCAGAACCATTAAAAGATATATGATTAATTATCTGCTTTCCTGTTCGTAGAATGACAGAGCAAAGTTCGTTATGTTGATGCAAAAAGTTGTAGTGTCTACGAAGCCTCTAGCCTTATTTACGAGCTTATTTATTGTAACTAGTTCTAGTAGCATTGTTTTATACATTTTATCATACAGGTAACGTTAAGTTTACAAACTGGTCCAATGTAATAAAAACACTAGGCACTAGGTATAGTTACAACTCTTATGCTGCGAACGCAATTAGTGAATTATTTAATTAGGAATATCCCAGGTAGTAAACTGTCGTCATTATAAGATATGATTAACACGGTATGTGATTTAGGAACGTCAACGGCACATATACAGGATTTTTGCGTATATTTCGACTAAATTATTAGAAGAGCTTTAAATATAAAAGTTGCAGGACTGTTTATGAATAAAGTGACCATTCATCCCGCACTAGGCGCCGCAAAGCAATGTGTCTCGCATTTGCCCCGCATTTTATAAAACGTCCCGCATTATCAATTTATTGCGTTTTATTACGCCGCTCTCTTTTACTTCGGTCTTTTGGAAATAAAAATATGAAACTCCCTATTTTAATAATACGGAAATAGGAAGTAGCATTTTAAAAAATATTTTAAAATTCAATTCAGTTTCACGTTGCACTTGTCATTTAAGTTATCTATTAACTATAAATTTGGTTTTGGCATCTTCGCACATTTAAAATAGTATTTGTTTACCCAAATATTGATAGCTCCCACGTTTTGGCAGATAAAGGTAAGTAATAAAAAAAGATTATAATTTAAAAAAAGAGTTTCAAAGTAATAATTTTTTGATGTGTAAACATCTTACGCGGCGGTATGAGGCGGTTGGGGACGGAAATATGAATGTGCAAGCGGCTGTGACATCATAACCATGCGCAGTGATTTTACGAGGGCTGCTCAATTATTTGTGCATGTCGATATAGGATATGTTTACAATCAGTGTCTCGAGTAGTAGCAGATTCGTTAATTTTTTTTAGTTTTAGTACCTATCTATTTAAATTTCGAATTTTGGTTTTAGTTTTTAAAATTCCGCAATCTACCAACAATGTAACCAAAAGAAAAGGCAAGCTTACTGTGATCCATGAAAAAGAGTTTCCTTTTATTAAAACATCAGAAGTCTGACCTACGATCTTTTGCAAAAAATGCAATGGTGAATTGTCAATCTTTAGTGCTGGAAAATCAGATATAATGCGACATATTAGTAGTGATAAGCATAAGAACTTTTTTTATCTGTCGAAGCATCATCAAGTAAAGTTGAGAGTTATTTAGAATCAGTTGAATTCGGAATTTGGACCTACTGAAAAATCTTTAGTAGCTTCAGTCTGCTTCAGAGGCTTTATTTACATTCTATACCGTTGTCCACGAGCAAAGTTTTTGGTCAATAGACTCCACCTCCAATATAATTCAAATGTTATTTGCCAAAAAGTTGTTTTTGTAAGAAAACATAATGCGAAACAATTGTCAAAAACGTCATTGCGCCAAAATGTATGGAGAAACTCGAGGAAGACATTAATCATTTAAATTTCGTTACAATTTTTATATATGCCACAAATCATAAAGAGATTAAATTATTTCCAATAATAATTAGATATTTTAATGAAAAAAGTCGCGCTAACATTAAAATTATCGAATTTGCCAATTTCCCTGGGAAAACATCCGATATTATTGCAATTTATTTATTGGATGTTATCAACAAAAACCAACTTAAAAATAAAATTATCGGCTTTTGTGCAGACAATGCTAATAACAACTTTGAGGGGGCAAAGAGGAAGGGTGAAAACAATATTTCCAAAAAAAAATAATAATTGACTTCCCCAAAATTTGATTTGCGTCGGATGTGCTGCGCATATTGTGCATAACGCATATCGTACAGCCAGCGGGCCTTCTACCAATCGATCTTGAAAGTATAGTAGTAAAAAGATACTCATATTTTTATATATAGACTGGAAGAATACAATCCTGACAAGTTTTTTGCGAAGAAACCACGTTGAATATAACAAATTTCTTGGCCATAGTAAAACGAGGTGGTTGGCACTGCTTCCAGCCCTGGAAAGAATTATTAAGTTATTTGATGCATTAAAATCTTTCTTGCTATCTGCAGAAAAATGTCCAAAAATTTTGGAAGATTTCTTTAATAATGATGCCTCAGAACTTTGGCTTATGTTTCTTCATTCCCAAACTGCAAATGCTGAAACTTCTAAAAAAAAAAATATAGAGAACGAGCAGTTTGACTGAAGTTTCAAATTACCACTACAAACAACGCTTATCTGAAGAATATTTGCTAATAATGGTAAAGAAAAACTTAAAAGGACTAGCTGAAAAGGGAGATATCGCTGAGAAGTGGTTCTTAAAACACGTAAAACTATTTTATGCAAATATTCTGGAATATCTAGAACTATGGACTGAACAATACAAGGTGTCTTTACTCTCTAATTATTTTTTGTCTTCTTTAAAGAGGTGCATAAATTAAGTTGAAAAAGTGTCCTCACATGTCCCTAATGCAGCCATTTCAGAGGATTAGTTGTTTGACAAAGTAGGGTTTGTCAAACGTTACCTAGGCGAAGAATAATGCAATGGTCGAAGAAACAAAAAATAGAGACTGATAAGAGGTGGATGGAAGTATTTAAACATTTTCGTAACAAGATATTTCTTATAAAAAATCGTTGAGTATTCTTCGAGTCCACCAGGCACAAATCGGTAACAGAAAGAGTATTTACGGGAGTAAATAAAATCGTCCAGATCGAGAAAACACAGTTAAGTGTATAGATACAATAAAAGCACTCTTAATAGTTAAATACAATATGCCATATAACTGTAAACAATTTTATAAGTACATTAGAAATAATAACATTTAAAAAAAATCACAGCTATCAATCAGCAAAGTATTACTTTTCCTGTCCAGGCAGCAAAGTAAGTACTTTGCTGCCTAGGCAGCAAAGTGATTAGTCTCCATGGGGATAAAACGTTTGACATAAGTTGTCAAACTATAATTAATATGGACATAAACATTTCCATAGCAACCAACCGTTCCAACAATTGCGATTTCTATCAAATTTTGTCTTTATTTATCACTACAGGAAAAATAAAAAGATTGTGGGAATTGTAATAATTTGCAAATATACAATATACATATATCATTATAAACAATCCGAGAAAAAATTATATGTTCAACTCGGCAGCAAAGTAGATTGACTGCCTTAGCTGAATTCCTAGCCTCGCTACGCTCGGCTATGAACTATCAGCCGCGGCAGTCAATCTACTACTTTGCTGCCTAGTAAAACAAATAACTATTTGAAAATTTTGGTTTATTTCTTGGTGAATATTTGAAAAAATAGGTGGAATCGAAAACTTTTCGCCGGGACGCATTGCGTGCGACGCTATCTATCTTATCCGTTCTTGCGACCCGCATTGGTCAACAAAAATTCTGGTCACTTTATTCATAAACCGCCACGATTTTCATCAGATCAAATAAATGAGCCTGGCAAAACTGTCAAAAAATATGAACTTTTGTTTTTATATGGAATGGTTGGTTTATCGGATAGTCGAGTCGGTCGTTGCTGATTCCGAATATACCAGGTTTGGTACATCTATCCTTAAAACTAACTCCGAAAATGAGAAAAAACTGTGCCGTAAGATCAATGGGTTAGAAAGAAACTGATGATGTGTTGGTCTAATGTAATGACTTGATCTTATGGCCCAGTTCTCATCATTTTTTAGACTGTTTTAGTGTTATATTCGAAAACAGTAACGATCGGACTGGACTTCCCGTATATAAAGCATATACATCTAAAAAACAAAATTTGATATTTTTTACCGTTTTGCAATGCTCGTTTATTTGGTCTGATAAAAGAACCTAACGGTTCATGAAAATCCCTGCAACTTTTGTATTTCACTTTTTTTTAATATGCCTTAAAATATTCGCACCCTGTACGTGGATTTATTCAGATTTCGACCTAACAGCTGCCGAAAACATTAATATTAATACGATAACTAGTCAGATTAAGAATCTCAAATATGTTTGAACCTTTAAAAAATATATATGTTTTATTTGCAGTGTTCAAAGAATTCACTTGCCTACATGTAAAAAAATAAAAACTAAATTTTACTTTGAAAATATCAGATTAAATTGGATATTTATTTCAAATATTTTATTATTTAAAAGACATATAAGATTTTAGCTTTATTGGACAGTTTTTTAATACATCAACTAAGTACGTATCGACTTTTCATCCTGCCGTTGAAGGACGAACACCTTGGAAACGGATTGCAGAATTCGATACGGGTACTGGAAGCTTTTTGCTTAAAAAACGTGTTTTAATCCTTCGGGGGAAGTCTGGAAAGTCGTGCCGGCTGGAAGGTGTAAAGGGTGGGGCGCGTAGTCGAGGGTGATTACTACTAGAACTCCAGGTTTTATTTCTGTATGCGGTAGCGTGGCCTGAGGGCGGTCAGGCGTATATCATGCGAGGATTTGAAGTCTCTGACAGAAAGTGGCTATACAGTGTGCGAAACCTCCTTACATAAGAACTCGGTCGTGCAGTTCATTAGCTTATATTTGTGCAAAAGTTAGGAATTTCCAGTGCCACGTCTTACTGGAGGTAATAGCCAGGGTCGCCCTGGCTATAACTAAGCGCCGGAAGAGAGGTGTGCTGGCAAATTGCAAAGGGGTTAACAAGAGAAGATACGTATCATCTTTATCGTATCTTAGTCTCAGATTGTTATTTGTTTATTATGGTGTATTTTTGAAGTGAAAACTTCTTTAAGCGCGTTTTGCAAATTTTTTGTTGCGGGAGTTGAATGAGAACGAGTCGTCACGCGTCACGCATCACGCGCCACGCGTCATGCTCGGATCTGTAACGTAACGCTCCTTATACTGGCATGTTCCCGTATAGGTAGAGGGCCGAAATTTTCAGGGGATGTAGCCGGGGTAAAAAGAAGATCCTGGACGAAAACGGGACCCCGTACCCCCCACGTTTGGCCAGGGGAGGGGAGAGAAGGAAAAACTTAAATAATTAATTTCGGGAGAACGGGAAGAGGTACGGGGTCGAAATTTGTATGGTAGGTGCGCCCCATGGGGGGCTATCTTAGACCATACGGGGGAACGGGGCTCTAATTTAAGGGGGGGATTTAGGGGGAAACCCTTTTTTCACCCGTATCTCTGCAACGAAGGCTCGGATCGAAATTGTGATAAACGATGACCCCGCTTGTCGAAGTTTTCACTTCTATCGTGTGGTCTTAAGCACACACAATTTTTTTTGATCATATTTGATTCGAGAACTTTATTGGTCAATGAGGAACAATTCAGCATTAGCATATAACCAAAAAATATTCTACGTAGTAGAATATTCTTTGATATACTAACCCTTTCGATATGATCATATTATATGATAATATGATTATAATATATGATATGATATGATAATTATATTAATATTTTCCATTATAATTTAACATATTTTACTAAGGATACGATAAATAATATAAACCCAAAAATTCAATTAAAACTATCTATCACCTTTCTGATGAAGCTTCAGTTCTGGAAGCTACGAATAAAAGATACAATTCAATTTTATGTCACAAATGAGTGCAAAAATTAGATATTAATCGATTATGTATCAATAATTATATCAAACAGGCTAAAAATGGATCCATATCTTCTTCTTCTTCTGGTGCCTATCCCGTAACTGCATGTTGGCAAACTTTCTGGCAATCATAATTTTACTTGCAGCTGCTTTGAAGAGTCCTGTGGTAGATGTTTTAAACCAGGTCCTCAACTTCTTCAGCCAAGATATTCGTCTTCCCTCGATGCCTCTCTTGCCCTGCACCTTTCCCTGTAGCACAGAAAATATAGTTAACTATATTTTCTGTGCCTGTAGTTATTCATTTTAGCCGCTTGTCTTTAGTTTCATTTCTTATGATGTATCCTAAATATTCTAATTTTCTTTTAACATGATCTCTTTCCAATATATACCCAGGGCCAGCTCTGAAGCTTTAAAAAATTTTAAAGTTTTTTTGGAAAATTTAAGATTAAATTGTTTTGACCAAATGCTTGTTGATGCGGGAGAGTTGGCAACAGAAATCAACGTAGACAAATCTTTTCAAGCTACAATTGTAAGGCATGAAAAAAAAAACTTTGATTACGAACATCGGGATGAACCTATCAGAGAGCAAAAAGAAAAACACAGTATTGAATTATTAAATTATATCATCATGTGTCAGACATGACTTTAAACGCATTGGAGCAAATGTTTTGTATTCTGGACGAACATTCCAAAAATGTTATTTTTTTTATATGGCATTTATAGTTTAAAGGAACTGTCCAATTCGGTCCTGGTCTCTATTGTATGTCTTATAAATTCTTACTTTGCGCCTGGTGCTCATGTGTCTGTTTCTCCAGATCATATCTCTTAGGTATCCTGATATTAATGAGGCCTTTGTGGTTTGGGCTTTTACTTCTTCTTTTAGATTGCTGTTGCCTGATATTTTTGCCCCTAGGTAGTTGAATGTCATTTTTGTTCAACACTTTGGTTATAGATTGCGAGTTTACATATTCTGGGTTCTCTAGGTATTGCTAGGGATTTGGTTTCTCTACAGATATTTGCATATTAAATCTTCTTGCTGTCTGCTTAAATTTATACAACAGCCGTTGTAAGTTGTCCTCGTCCTCTGCGATGATCACTGCGTCGCGTCATCCGCATAGCATACCATTCTTATTTCCTTATTTCCCATTCGGTATCCTCTTCCAGCTTGCTTTACTTCATTTATGATTTCGTCCATTATGGTGTTAAATAGGATGAGGCCTGTCTAAGTCCGGTTATCGCTGGTATTTTGTTGCTTAGTTTGTTTGAAGCTCTTACATACGTGTAGCTACCTGTGTTTAGTTCTTTGAAGGGTGTTATTATGGCAGGGTGAATGCTCCTTTTCTGCATGAGAGTTATTACATCTGTTAATCGTACCCTATCCAAGGCCTTCGTTAGATCAATAAAATACATGAGGGCTGTCTTATTAAACGCTATTGCTTTTTCGGTTATTTAGCGGATTATAAATATTGCCTCTATGGTTGACCTGTTATTTCTGAATCCTGGTTGTTCTTCACATATTCCGGTTGGCATCACTTCTTCTGCTAAAATTTTAGTAAACACTACTCAGCAAGCTAATACCTCAGTAATTTTCGGGGTCAGTTTTTCTCCTTTTTTGAAAATTGGTATCAATATACTTTCTTTCCAATCAGATGGTATACAGTTTACTTTAATTATTATGTTGAAGAAAATATTTAGTTCATGTATCGCCTCCATATTTTAGCATATCATTCGTGGTTTCGTCAATGTCTGGCGCCTTTCTATTTTTTAGTTTTCCCGCCATTTGTCTTACTTTCTCCATAGGGATGGGCCAATTAAGGGTCTGGTTGGTGTTTTCCTCCTCTTGGCGTGTTTCCTCTGTTGCGCCGTAGAGTTTCTTAAAGTATCTTTCCCACTCCTTCGTCGATATCCTTGTGTTTTGTATATGTTCATTTATAGTTTTTTTTTTCTTAGCTCTCAATAGATTCCATGTTTTCCTTTGTCCTCCGTATAGGTCGTGCTCCATATCGTTCGAGAATTTTTTCCAATGTTCCCTTTTAATTTCTTGAATCCTCTCGTTGATCCTGTTTCTTACAGCTTTATACTCATTATATGTTATTGCATTGGATCTAAATTGCAGATATGATTTCCGCTTCTCTTCGGCTAATATTTTAATCTCTTGTGCGAACCAGGGTTTTGTGTTTGGTTTTCCTCCTTTCTTTATGGTCCTCCTTCCAAGTGCTTCCTCTGCTGCTCCAAGTATGTTGGTTCTTATTTTGACCCATGCTGTTTCAATATCATCAGACTCTCGTACATTATTCGAGGCTATTTTCTCGGTGATTCTTCGTTGGTATAGGTGAGTGGTTTAGTTGAGTAAGCTGATAGAGATTCTATATTTAGCTTGCTTATCTGTTCGGAGGGGTCGATCCGTAACCGTTGCATTGTTCCACGTACTTTTGTCATCAGAAGATTGTGGTTAGATCCAGCGTTTGCTGAAGCTAGGACTCTTACGTTCTCTATTCTTGATGGATGTATATTTCTGTTTGTGATTATGTAGTCTATTGTTGATTTTTGTCCTCTTGCATTTTCGAATATATTTTTGTGTTGTGATTTATGTGGATAAAAGGTGTTGTTAATTCTGAGCGCTACTTGTAATGAGCAAATAGATAAACCATCATACCCCTAGGTCTCGAAATGTAAGCTATCTAGCTTATGTTTAGTTTAGTTTGGATTAGTTTGGTGATATGTAAAATATTAGAAAAAGTATTTTCTCGATGCAGTTTTCAACAGAAATGTGACATTATTTACAAAGATAGACATGTGCGCAGGGGTCATCGATAAATTTGGTTAGCAAAATACACTATACATTTTAATGTAATGTGTTCCCATAACTAAGTGGCAAATTTATTTTATTGGCCTTATATACTTACTTTTTAATAATAAATTTGTTTTTACAGAAAATCCTCCGGTTCCGATTATGGGCCGAGAATGATGGACCTATTATTATTTAATGGGCTTTATTAAATTAATCTATTTTTTTATGTCTGCAAGTTTTGTAATCAAAATGGAAAATCAAAAATTTTATTAGTAACTCTCCGAATCCCAAATTATTTCAATCTAGGCTAAAGTTTTGCCTGGTAAGAGGATCTTATACTATACCTACATTATAGGATTTCCTAATTTCATGAAGTCTTCTGATTGTTTTGCTTGTTTTTCTTTTCTTATAATATGTCGGTTTGGTAATGTGTGTAATATTTTTGTTTTTTTTGGCATAGTGTCTTTTTTAAGATTTAAATTGGAGAAATAAAATATTATGATTTTTTATTTTGAAGGTGATTTTTCGAGTCTATGTCTTTGCAAAGGATACGTATCTTAAAAGGTTTCACCTTTTATAAAGTACAGACCCAGTGAAGCTTCACCAGCATTTCCACACATAAATATCTCATCGCCCGCCACTGAAGGTTACTCAAGAATCTTGCATAAAATTCATAAAATTTTATTGCATTATTTTTAAAATATGCGATCACGCAACTAATGAGTATCTATTTTTTCGCGATATATTTAGTTGTTTCAGTTCCTTTGCGTTAATTGCCAATTTTACTATATCTTATGAGGTTTGTTGAAAAAACGGTCATGGCAATAAAATATTTTGTATGTATGATTATTTGGTTTTAAGGCTTAAAGTCAAATTACTTTTGTAATCCTAATTTAGCAGCAATTAGACAAAATTTTAAAAGGTGTATATATGCGAAACGATATACTAGTCGTATTAATATTATAAATCTAAGACCAGACTTGAAGGTGAGCGAGTTGTTCTACGCCTATTAAGGCAACTTGATGTGATAAGAAAAAGTACATATTTCCTTGTTCAACATGCGTCGCCAAGGATTGTTGGTTAAATATGTGGTATTGCACTAATTAACATACTTAAATGAAATACCTTTTAAGCGCTCTTTTCAAGAGAATAGGAAGTTCATGTTTTGGCCAATATTGACACCCTAAAGAAGGGCATATTTAAGAGCATTTTAACATATTAATTCCAATTATTTGTGTATACGTTCCTATCCGTATTTTTGTATAGGGCTTTCCAAATTTCTATGCCTTAACGTAAAACAGATGACACATATTGATGAACCAAATATATTCGTTCGGAATAAATATGGCTCCACAATTTCAATAAACCACAACCAACAATTTGAATGCGCGTTATCATAAATTCCGAAAAAATTTTCCCCACCAACCAGAGATGATCAGGCCACAGTTAGAACAATTACATATTCTTTTAACTATGAACATGCCTTAAACACATTATTAATTTGTTAAAAGTTAGGAAGGGTTCTTTAAGTGCTCTAAGTTTGACAAAAGAACTTTCAGGGAAAAATTATGTCTGCAAAGGATATTATTGTTCTCTTAGCAAACCCATGCGGTCAAAAAACTGAGGCATACCTAGGAAAAGCCATTCTTTTATAAATTCTTATCTTACTGCCAAAAGTAAGACGGCATATTACCGTCGCTATTTTTATATATGGGACAATATCAACAAAAAGTTATAATTCCTAATTACTTTGATGAAAGATTAAAGAAATATATAATGTTCCTGTCTCTATTACCGATTCAAAAAACCTCGATCACAAATGTTACATTATCAATATCAATGATCAAGGTCCATTTAATGAGTTCTGAATGAGTTCTGCAAGCAGTGAAATGAAAAGGTTTCAAAGATGATAGTTCAATTCATT
>JAEQML010061451.1:0-25733 GCA_016904865.1 Pissodes strobi
AAGTAAATGAATTAAATTACAAACAGAACAGACAATAGCACAGAAAAATAAAAAAATAGGTAATACAAAAAATAAACACGATTACAACGATTATTCATACTAACAACAAGTAAATAACATATTGCAGGACAACTCACCGAGGCTAGATGAAAAAAAACGTGTACATACATATATCAATATTAATAAATTAAATGTTCAGATCTAGAAATTCTTGATATGAATAGAAGGCGTGGTTCGGAAGGAACACTTTCAGTTTATTTCTAAATGTTGTAAAAGTCGCAGCTTCTTTGATGTTTGCAGGCAGACGGTTATACACCTTTACGCATGAATAATAAGGTGATGTTGAGTGTTTCGGAATAACAAGATCGGCCCTATTTCTGGTTGGGTACTGATGCACTTGGTCATTTCTGATAAAGTCGGCTTTGTTTTTATATGCATATATGGCACATTTAATGATGTAGATCGATGGTACTGTTAAAATTTTTTGACTTTTAAAGATTGGTCTGCAAGAATCCAGCTGTCTAGGGCCAAAGATTAAGCGTATGTTACGTTTCTGAAGGATAAGGATCCTGGATACACCCACTGTTTGGCCCCAGAATATGGTATTGTAGTTCAGGTGGCTATGAACAAGAGCATAATAAGCGACCATTAGTGTAGAGAATGGTACTGTTTTTTTTAGTTTAAGCAGAGCATAATAGGCTTTGTTTAATCTTGAGCATACGTGGTCCAGCTGAGCCTCCCAGGTAAGTTTCGAATCCAAGTAGGTACCCAAGAACTTTACCTTTATCTGAGTGTCTTCAGTACCATCAATTCTAGGCTCTGTTCTATAAAAGTGGACTTTGACTGTTTTCGACTCATTCAATATGAGTCGATTTAAGAAACACCAGTTAGTCATGGATTCGCAGACGTTCTTAATTGCATTGTGCATTGCTGCATTATCCTAGGTCGAGACGGCAACACTTGTATCATCAGCAAACTTGATGGTTAGGCCTGGGAGTGTCAGGTCATTGGCAAATAATATAAATAACAGTGGAGCCAGCGCTGATCCCTGTGGTGCTCCCATGTCTGTGTGATAAATCTCAGAGTACGAGTTATCTATTTTTACTAATAACCTTTGTTGCGTTAACAATGACATTATTATCGAGTGAGTATTTCCTCTAATACCAAGATTATAAAGTTTACAGTTAAGGAAATCAAAATTGAGAGTATCAAAGACTCTTGTTAAATCAAAGAAGTGTCCCACCACCACTCGCTTCTTGTCAAGCTTCTTGTGGACAAATTTGGCGAAGTGGAATGATGCTGTTTCAGTGGATTTATTGGCATATATATTGATACTATGTTAAAATGATTTAAAAAGTCCATTAATCTGTCATATAGAATTTTTTCAAACACTTTGGAGAAAATGCTAAGTAGGGAAATTGGTCTATAGTTTTTAATATCTTGGGGATCACCATTCTTGTGTATAGGAATCACTGTTGCTAACTTTAATGGATAGGGAAAAGTTCCAGTACTGATGGATGTATTAGTGTCATTAAGGGCTGTCGTTGCATACTTTCTTTAGTACTTTTGTGTGTATGCCACAAAACCAAATGAGTTTTTGTTTTTGATAATTTTACCGACCTCGTCGCTTATTGTTGGTTGTAAAAATACATAGTTCGGCGGTAGGGACCGGACTGTGTGTGATGTAGACATACTACTTACAAAGTGCTCCTGTATCTTTTGTTCCGCTACCGTTGCAAAGTACCGACCAAGTTCATTTGCGATCGTTTGATTATCTGAGGTTAATTTTCCATCTATTTTTATGTTGTATGTTTTGTCTCTTCTCTTCCGATTCAATTCACTGTTTATGATATTCCATATGGTTTTTGCTTTCTTTTAAATTCCTCAATTCTCCTTCCATTGTATGATGTCTTTGCATAATCTATACTTTTTCGATAGACCTTTTTCCTATTTTTATATTCTTGCATAAGTACCTGGCTCTGTGTTTCCTTTGCTAGATCATATAGATCTCTCAGACTTTGTTTTTCCTTTCTCAACCCTTCCATTACCCAGACTGAGTTATTCTCTTTCCTGGCAATATTTTTAATGGGGCATGCTTCATTCAAATGGTATAGGAAGGTTTTGAGGAATTCGCCAAACATCTTGCCAACATTGCATGATGTTTCATTGAGGTCCCATGCTGTATGTTTTAACCTATTTTTTAGATCTGACAGGGCTCTTTCGGAGGTAATTCTGATCTCATTAGGCTTTGCTGGGGATGGCTCTTCAAGAGGTGGAAAGGCTATTTGAAGAAGTAGCAGACGATGATCAGATATGTGTGGCTCTATGACTGTGCCTTGTATTTGACCTTGGATATTAGTGGTCATATAATCGATGGATGAACTTGATGTACCCACAGTCGTTGTAAAGACTCGGGTTGGTTCGTCGCTATAATAATAATAATAATAATATCTTTATTTCTTGCATTCAATAGTATTTGAAAGTATTTAAAATTATACATCATAAAACACATAATTAAGAAAACGTCATAGTCCCTAACCTATTTAACCTAAATCTTATAGATAAGGTGAGGAAAGGCTTTCAAAGAAAAAAATCCTCCAAAAAGTAGCAGGTCTTTTGTAGCAGCATGTGTTTGACCTTAAGCTTGAACGTTTTGAGATTAGATGATGATTTAATCTCATGACTCAAAAAATTGAAATATTTACATGCATTAAAGAGAATACCCCTTTGATAGATGGCCGTTTTGTGCTTATCTTGCAGCAGGAGGTGCCTTTTCCTGGTGTTATGGCAATGATCAGAGCGTACTGATCGAAGAAGAAGTTGGTTTTTATAAGCATAGATGCACCCTTCCATTATGTAAGTGTCGAAGACCGTTAGAATTTTTAAATCTCCAAAGTGTCCTCTGCACGATTATCTGCTCGATAGCCGACACATTATTCTTATAGCCGTTTTTTGCAACAGTAAAACTCTTTTGCTGTGGCTACCAGCTCCACAAATCAAAATGCCATAACGAATATGTGAGTGGAGGTTGGCATAGTAAAGTGCAAGCAAGATTTTTTGGCTACAATAGTTGGAGAGAAAATTAAGGGCATAGCAATTACTTCTTATACGATTGCATAAGCATGTGTGCTCCAATTAAGCGACGAATCAAAGATCACTCCCAACAACCTTGCCGAGGTCACTGCCATTATTTTGGCATCAAATACTGGACAAAACGCATCAATACTATCCTGACGACCTGATGAAAAAAGCAAAAAGGTTGTCTTCTCTTTATTGAGGACTAGATTATTATTAACTGACCAATCGTTTACCAAGGTATATATGAACTCTGCCTGGGACTTTAGAGAAGGTATGTTTGAATTTATGCATAGGAGATTCGTGTCATCGGCATACCATACAGGGAAAGTACCCGGATCACCCCTCTCCTGGTAGTTGAACATGTCATTTATATACACCACGAAAAAGAGTGGTCCCAGTACCGAACCCTGTGACACACCCTGTTTGATCTTCCTGGACAGACTCTTATTATCATTGATGATGACCTGTTGAAATCGGTCGTTGAGGTATGAGGCAAAAAGTGACAATGGTTTGTTTCGAATCCCCCTATCATAGTTTGGCCAGCAAAAGTTGATGATACACAGTGTCAAAAGCCCTAGAAAAATCTATCATTAGGCCCAAGCAGTGTTTTCTGCTATCACGAGTTTCAACAATCTTAGTCAGAAAAGAACAGAGGGCAGTCTCAGTGCTTCTCCCCTTAACAAAACCATGCTGTGCATTTGACAGAAGTCCATACTTATTAAAGAAACAGTTTAACTGATCTTTCAAATTCATTTCATATATTTTTGAGATACTTGGTAAAAGGCTGATGGCTCGATAGTTACTATAGCTGTTTGGGTCACCTTTCTTAAAAATAGGAATGACCGTTGCCAGTTTTATTTGCTGGGAAAAGTTCCTTCTTCATAAGATAAATTGATTAAAAATGTCAGTACTTCACTGAGGGAGAGCTTGCATAATTTTAGAATGTTGTTAGAAATTCCATCTTGCCCACTGGAATTCGAATTTTTTAATCTATTGATCAACGATATAACATCATAAACGCAGGCAGGAGATAAAAAGAATGAGCTTTCACGGTATGGAATATTGGAGTTCAAAAAATCAAAATCTGGATTATCTTGTGCAGAACAAGATAATAAGTCAAGCATTTGTTGAAATTGTTTGCAATAGCTTCATCCTCTAGTTTTTTACCATCACATTCATAAATTTCTATTGGTTCTCTCTGTTTGGACCTTTTCTGTAAGTTATTAATTATCTGCCACATAGTGTTAGATTTATTATCAGATAATATTATTTTTGTATCATTTTCTTTTCGGTAAAATTGCTTGAGATTTCCCTTGTATATGTTGCTTAAAGTCCTATATAATGGTTTATATTTTTTATCCTTCTTCAACAGATCACCAACTGTGACCAACACACGTTTTAATTGAAGTAATTCTGATGGTAGAGAACCTCTATTCTTCCCATATACAGAAGCTGCAGAAGAAATCCTTTTTAAAGGAAAGCACATTTCAAAATAATAACAAATAGTATGGGCAAAAGAGTTAAAAGCCTCCTTACATCTGTCCTTGTTGTACACCTCAGACCAGCTTTCATTCTCCATGCAAGCTATGAACCTGTTCTTGTTTGCTTTGGAAAAAAATCTTTTAAGTTGGAATTGAGTGGGTTTCTTTATCTTCTTGAATGGCAAGTTTACTGAAACAATTTGGGAATAGTGATCAGACAAATGCAGGTCCACAACCGTAGCACAAAGAAACGCACTGTTATTAGTCATCACATTATCAATGCAAGTACTAGAGCATGAAGTAACTCTTGTTGGTGTCCTAATAATATGTTCAGTGTTAAAAGACGCTACAAGATCACACAAAACAGATAGATTGAAACTAGGCACCAAAAAATCTATGTTAAAATCACCACCAACTATAAAAAAGTGAGAGGCTTGTCTATTAATTGGAAGGATTCAAAGAGATCATTGAGCATTTTCAATTTTTTATTATTTTTATTTAAACTATCGATGTTTAGGTCTCCACATAATACCATATTTGGACAGACATTCATGACATGAGAAAGCACAGTTTCTTCGTCGCCTGAAAGTGGTCTATGCATAGCAACAATAGCTATTTTGGGTCCAGATGTGGTGACCTCCATGCTACAGCATTCAACTTGCAATTCCTTGGCCATCACTGTGACATTTATCTCCTTGCATGTTAAGGTATCAATTGCATATATTGCAACACCACCATGTATATGTTCACTTTTGCAATAGTATGATTTAAGAACATAGTTCTTGACATTCATAAATGCCATTCCCTCCTGAGTACACCAGGTCTCCGAAAGACACAAGACGTGGGGATGATGTTCAGCAACAAGTACTTCCAGAGCGTTGAGTTTGTTTGCAATATTTTGAACATTTAAGTGAGCGAATATCAAATCTGACGCTGCACATCCAGTTAAGTCTCCACATCTAATTGGGAGAGGCGGGAGTACAAAAAAAATTGTTGGCTCACTGTTCTGAGTTGGGTTGATCGCCGGGGGCTTCAGGTCTGTAGCCGAATCTTCTGTTCTAAATCCATTCGGAGGCTCCAAGTCCGTAGACGAATCACCTGCCCGTGATCCATTCGGAGGCTCCAGGTCTGTTGACAAGTCGCCCGCCTGAGGTCCACTCTGAGGCTCCAGGTCTATAGATGAAACACCTGCCCTATATCCCTTCTGAGTTGACATTTCTGCCTGGCTTTTATCATTTTTAGCTTTTTTTTCATGTGGCTTTGATTTTGGTGCCTTGATGCGATATTGATATATGTAATTTAGAACTTCCCACTTCCCTTTATATGTCAGGTTGCCGTCGCTAGTAATCTGGTATGTTATTGCAATCGATATATTCTACCAAGTCATCATAGCCAATGGCGTTTAGTATTGTTCGATTCTGTTTATCAATAAAGTTATTAAGAATAGGTTTGTCCTTTATCATTGGGGTGCTGATAATTATTAAATTTGTATGTTTAGATTTTGTGATTATAGATTTTACATAGCTATGAGTACTAAACTTTCCCCCTTTTGCATTTCCACTTGGCATAAATATAAGGTTATAATCACTTTTATTGGGTTTTTTTGGAAAATTCATCATGCATTGATGTAGTATCTTCGAAGGTATCGCCATCAAAGTTTTTACAGTTTGTATCATAACCACTTCCTGCTATAGTTGTAAAGATTTTCCCCAAATTATAGTTTTTCTTACCTCCAAGAAGCAAGATTTGTGGGTTTCTTGTTTGGTTGTTATTTAAAAGATGTATGGGGCCATGACTGTCTTTGGTATTTTTTCCTATACTCCTTACTGAAAGTTTTATCTCGTCTCGCAGTGACTCCATGCGCTTGAATAACCCGTCCATGTTTTCCTTGAAGTTGGTGTCGGATAAAGAAATTTCGTCCATTTTCTGTTTTACGTATTCAACGTCTTGATTGCAATTTCTGCTGCCCTCCATTATATTTTGGCTGACAGTATTTTGTTTTAATTCTTGCAACTCAACGAGTAGTTTTTGTTTTTCTCTCTCTAGGTCCTTGATACGATTTGTCAGAGATTCGGTTGTGCTATTTAGAGTAATGATCCTGTCATTCAGCTCCAGAATATTTCTTTTGTGATTAGTTTCACAGTTCAAGAGTTTTTGTTGTTTTGTAATGTGTTCAACTTCTATTTCGTTTAGGTAATTTTTTGTTCGTTCGTTCCTTTCATTAATAATTGTTTTCTTTTCTTCAGACAGTTTTGCATTATGCCTTTCGTAGTTCTCCTTTGTTTGAATGTGTTTTTGTTGTTCATCAGATAACTTTTTTATGAGTTGTTTGGACTCACTTTTGAGTTCATTCATGATTATTTCAAATTTATCTTGTTTTTCTTTCATAATAGTTTCAAGGGCCTTAATTTCGTCTTTACTTTTTCTGGACTCTTCCTCCAGTTTAGACTGTAGCATTTTGATTTGTATTTGTTGTTTTTCGATGTCTTCCACATATTGTCTTTCTGTCTCCTCGACGTCACAGTTATAAGATGTTGAAAGTCGTTTTTGTCTATCTATATACTCGTCCTTATCTCTAATTTCAATTTGTCGAACACCGTGTTAGAAAGTGGAATAGAAGCTCTGCTGATCACCTGGCGTTTAAAGCTCTGGCGTCAATGATGTTATAAAGTAGCGTCTAGGATATGTGATTGAAAAAAGGATGCAATAGGGAAGGAAATTGTCCCCCTCCCCCCCTGAGATCTAGGTTTGCTGACTCATAAGTTCAGAAAGCCCGCAGCTGATTGCAGGTGCTTCAGGCTCTCTTGAACCACATGATGTCAAACTTGTTCAGTTCGACTGTTTCGCCACACTGACACGAGAGTGTGCCGCAAATAAAAAGGTTGTTCTGAAGAAATAAATACATTGGAAGTGTAGATTAGATCATATTCAGGTCACAAGTGGTTTACTATTATTCTTGAAATTAGGCTTAAATCAGGGTATGGTGTTATACGATCTATTTGTCAGTAAATAATAATGACCCTGGAACAAGAAAGTCTCTGATTTCACTTATCGATAGCTGAAACTAAAACACACATAAAATAATTAATATTTATTAAATAATTAAAACGTCGATGGGCATTTCTTAATTAAAAATTACAAAGTATTTAATTGCACTTTGAACGGCTCACATAAATTATAAACCAGTTAAACAAAGATATTGCAGTATCGTTTTTATGACGACCATATGTAGAAAGAGCTAATGTTTAAAAGAATATTTTGTGCATATAATTTGTAATTATAATTACGTGTCCTTTTTTGGTTGCCTAAATAATAAGCTACAAATTAATAACTGTGAGGACGTTGTGGAAAATTAATTTGTGACTTCCTTTGAATTAACCAACGTTAATTTTTTGTTGGATAATTGGTAACTGTCCATAAGAGGAAGATCTTTTAATGATATTTCCTTGAATTATTTTAAATTTTATGTGACCTGATTAAAATATGGTATGGAGCCATATTCTATATTTTCCTCCTGATTAACGAAGGAAGTGCAATCGCGAATGATCTTTCTAAATGCATGCCTATTAATTAACCTATCTGTTAAATTAGTATTGAAACCATTAGCTTGCGCTATAGCCTTAAATTCTTTTTTCCTGAGAGGAGACTTAACCATACGGTCTTATTACCGTTCATAATTACTTTAGTGTCCAAAAAAGGTAGCTGCTATTATTGTTCTCGATTTAATAAGTAAATCTAATACCCCAGTCAAATAATGCAAAATTAGGGCAATCGGTGGAAAAAATTCCTAGAGAGTTGAATTTCATTTTAAACGCTTTCTTTTCACTTGGGTAGACATATATCAAAAGTCCCCGAGGGTGGGGGGTGAGCTCGAGGAGGGGGTGGGGGTTAAAGGTACCATTTTTCAGTTTTTCGCTTAAATCTCGAAAACGATCACTCCTATCGAATTTTATAATTTATATCAATTAAAGCTAACAAAATTTTCTACAAAAATGGTCCTATGCACTTTTGTCGTAGGACTAACCGTAAGCAAGCTACGGGCTTTTGAAGCTTGGAATTAAAAAATTCCCATTTTTTCCCCACGGATACAGGAATATGCGACAATTTGGCAACGCAGTACTCCTTGCACTTTAATTTATCCGCGCTGTCGCTAAGCTCTTTATGTTTTCGGTTCGGACAGTATCTGGAAGAACATCGTAGCGTTCACGTGTGGCCGTTTTGTTGCTTTTTTGTTTAGTTTCGTATTTAGTTGCCAATCGCGTCGTGTGTGTGTGCCGACATCGTGACTTTAGTCCCACCCCCGCTACATAATGGCTAAGAGGTGCTTAGTATGTGATGTCCTGTTGAGAGTGATAGGAGTGTTGTGCGTGAGAAAGGTATGGAAGGACTGTTTAAAGCCAGCATTGCAAGAAATGATGGCAAGAGCTCGGTTTTTGAGAACAAAACACGTGGAATTGTTCACAACTCCTGTCGAAAGCGTTACAGCAGGCCACAATCTGTTGCTACCGATCTAAAAAACGCAGAAGAAGTCGAGTCCCACAGCTCAGCAGGGAGCTGTCGACGATCCAAGGATCCTACATTTGACTTCAAGACTAAGTGTTTGTTTTCCTGTGGTATAATTAATGATTAGTTTTATCGAAAACAGAAAAAAAAACATTGGTAAAGCGGGAGGCAGTATTTCAAGTGCGCAGTTTGGAGATGAAGAATAACATTTTAAAAGCTGTGAAAGGGACGACGACTGGGGACAAGAAGTATCAATACGAGTTGGGACCGTCTGCGATTTGGTTACCGCTGAAGCTATTTACCATGACCTGTGCCGTATCAAATTTTTCTCAAAAAAGAGTGGTACTGGTGAAAAAAAAGGACGTCCCTCAGAGGACTACGTGATAGCTACTATGGAAGATATCTACACTTTTCTCGATCAGGCAATTGACTGTCAGTATTCGATGGATGAGGTTATGAGCGCAATTACGGGAGAAAAGCCAACAGTTAAAACACTAAAAGAAAAGCTACAGGAAAAGTATAAGGAACGTTTAATAATCAGTCATCTACATTCCCACAAGACCGTTCTGTGCTTTAAAGAGGCTGGTGACATAATTTTAAACTCAGCCTGGTACGAAAGCAGTATAAGGGGGAAAACGGCAGAAGAAGAACGCCTTAGAGTAGTTCGAGCCGCGGCTGCAATCATTAAAGAAGATATACATAGCCGAACGTACGACACCAGTCAATACCCTCCAAGTGAAGATTTTCTTGGTTAAGTTGAGGAAATGATCCCTCCAACTATCTTGACTTTCTTTGAAACACTTCTAACTTCAAGATACCAAAACAAAGAGAAAACGAAAAAAAGCCGTGTCTCTCTCCCATGCTGTCATAACTGCTGTACGACCGCGATCCTTCATTTCGCCTATCATGCATGGCATAGCCTTTTTTATACATCGGAAGTATGGAGCCAAAAACCTGGTCAACTTGCTGGCGAATTTTGGCTTCAGTGCCTCTTACAATAATGCTCACAGTTTAGAGATGTCCGCTATTCACAGTCCCCAACAACCTATACCACATGGGGTATTCACCCAATACGTCTTTGATAACGCAGACTACAACGTAGCTACGTTGAAAGGTCTGAAAACATTCCACATCATGGGTGGTATTAATTGCCTCATCCCTGCAAGTAAGCTTCCTCCTCCCTTGAGAATAGAAAGACTGACAAAAGCCCCTCCAGCGTCATCCATAGGAACGCTGGGAGTCATACCGTTGGAGACTTATGAAAACATCGGTAAAATAGTGCTTAAGGCTGTTTTGGTTAAATATTTGAGTGATTGTAATCCTGTTCCGGATTTTCCTTTCCCCAAACTGTCAGATGTGTTATGGTTTGCTGGTAAATGGCTCAGACTGGATAAAATACCCGAGTGGAAAGGTTATATGCGAAGTCTCTATCACGGAGAGTCTCCGGATAGGAGTGCTGTAGTGCCACTGCCATTTATAAATGCATCCCCGAGTGATAAGGACACCATTTACACAGCCCTTAAATATGCTGCAGAACACTGCCTCCGACACGAAATTAATACGTGTTATGCTACATTTGACCAACCCCTATATATCAAGGCCCGTGAAATTGTAGCATCTAGCCAAGATGATCCTCATATAAAATCTGTTGTCGTAAGATTGGGTGGGTTTCACCTTTTAATGTCTTTCTTGGGGTGCATTGGGTTTATAATGGCTGGAAGTGGTCTATATTTGCAGCATATTCAGTAGATAAAATGCTTACTGGACATGCCTTTAGCAGAGCAGTACGAGGACATCTGCTTGTACAGTGTGTCTTAGCTGAAATTATTTTGAACAGTTTGGAGGTCTCAGATGAAGAGAAGGCAGATTTTACAGAGCTGTTGTTGAAGCTCAGCGATAACACGCTCATCCATGATATAATGAAGCAGAATAGCCAATTATGCCTTCTTCAAACAAAAATGAAGGATGTACTGTCATCCTTTGAAGCCCGTGGGCCCACTGCTGCCTTGTGGGTGCAATACTTTCATATGGTATCCCTGATGAAGCAGTTCATTGAAGCCGAACGTTCAGGGAACTGGGAATTGCATCTGTGCTCAGTGCAGCAAATGTTGCCCTTCTTCCATGCAAGTGGCCACTTGCAGTATGCGAAGTGCGCATTTATATCTGCAGGATATGCGTTCTCTTCCCAATACCCATCCATAGGTCTTTGACGATTTCACCAAATACTTCGCTGTGAGCAGATCAGATTCGCCCGGGTCTGGAAACTGGTCTGATATGACAATAGAACTCACTTTAATGCGTAGCATGAAGACCCAAGGAGGGTTAACAAGTGGGCGAGGGATAACTGATTCTGTACTGGCGAGGTGGATTGGCGGAGCACCTACATCAACAACAATTTGCTCTGCATTGGAAGACTTCGCTGGCCTGCACTTCTCTACAGGGGAGCAACATGTCGATTATCGAGTGTCTCGGCAGAAAAGAAATGATGGGGATAGAAGGAACCTCCTCAATTGGTTTTCTCAGCACCCTCCCTTTCCAGAATCACATGCATTAGTTTCCCTCACAACAGGTGTCGTTGCGAACCGCGATGTAAATTGCCACAAAGCACTACAAGAAGGCAAGATTACGATGAGAAAGATGGTAGGACAAAAGCTTGGCGAGATAAAATAGGCTCGAAAAGACAAAGTATTATCACTGGCCTACATGAGCAGTACTATAAAAATTGACAACGTTATGGAGGTGGTTGATCCCCTTCTTATATTCCAACGAATAGCTATTTCTAAAAAGAACGACGAGGATTTACAAGATCTTTTCTGTTACGAACTGCCGCCTTTTCCATTATTGCTCTTTGATGAAAAGGGAATGCGGAAGACAAAGAAGTCTGCTTTATATGATATTTTTCCTGTTCACCCCGTTACTCCGGACCTCAAGGTTCACACTAATGTGATCGACGGTGGATTCCTGTTACATCGAGTCAGGTGGGATACAGGATCAACATTTTCATTGATATTCAATCGATATATCACTTACATAAAAAAGCACTATGGTGAATGCTGCACAGTCGTTTTTAATGGCTACTTGGACACTGCCAACAGCACAAAACGTGCAGAACAGAAACGTCGTACCACCACCACCACCACCACATCAGTCGATATTGATTTCACCGAAGAGATGGCAGTGATGACTCAGCAACAACACTTTTTGGGCAATGAAAAAAATAAGGAACCAATAATTAATTTATTGTAAATTTTATTTAAATAATCTATATTCAATCATCTTTTAGTTTTTTATACCTGGGACTTGTTATCACTTATAATTAATATTCTTTACACTTTAGCTACCAACTGTCTACTGTGCTGGGTTGGCACCACATTCATTCTAAGTTAATGAAACACCGAAAATGCATTAACTATTATATTGATGTAAGTTTACAAAATTAGGGAGCTCACTTAAATTCTACAACTACTACCGATTTTTATGTTTAATATTAAGGACTACACAAAAGTTCGATTATACTACCGGTGGTCTAACATCTTCTACCATAATGTCCCTCTCTCCAACTTATCACCTAAAATACATCCGCTTCTAGTATACTCTTTTCGCGGCCTATTCAAATTTACAACACATTTATCTACTATTATTCTACTGAACAAGACTGTAATTTAAATTTCATTGTTTAGTTTGAAGAAGCGAATGCAGCATTTGGGGACGACTAGGAAAACTTTATGGACCCCCGTGATCCCCCATCGCCTCTAATGAAGTGTTGGACCAATAAATTCATTGTCCTACGGTTTTAAATGCAAATAAAGCAGATTTTTTTTAAATGATGTTTATTTTGTCCGCCCTATAACTCGCTTACAATTAGTCCTACGACAAAAGTGCATAGGACTATTTTTGTACAAAATTTTGTTAGCTTTAATTGTTATAAATTATGAAAATCGATAGGAGTGATCATTTTCGAGATTTAAGCGAAAAGCTTAAAAATGGTACCTTTAACCTCCACCCCCTCCTCGAGCTCACCCCCCACTCTCGGGGACTTTTGGTATATGTCTACCTTAGTGTAGAGAAAGCGTTTAAAAAAAATTCCAACTCTCTAGGAATTTTTTCCACCGATTTGCTTAATTTGACTGAGCTATAATGGTAAGGAAACGGCTGTTTAGTTTTGTTACAATATCTTCGATATTAGCAGCTTTAATGTCGAAAATCATGAATAAATCATCTCCAAATTTCTGACTTTTTTTCAAATTTGCTTATGAAAAGATCCGCTAAGAATGGTGATAAACAAACACTTGCCCATTGCCGTGTATTTAAATTGTTGGTAGTAATTAGGTACTATTTGATCCATGGAAAGTTTGGTTAAAGTTAAATATTCATGTGTGGTTTCCTTATCAAAGCTAGTCCAGAAATGAAAATTTTAGATGCCCATACGGTTAAAGATATCTTTCAAACTGAAAATCAAAAAAAAAATCACCTAAAATAGGGAATGAGCTAAATAAAATTTAAAAGGAACACATAGTCATGATCAGATTACTAAAATAATAAGATTCGTTAAAGTGATAGTTGATTATTTGAAACTCTCGAGTATTCTTTAAAATTCTAAAAGGCACCCAAGGGCTTTGCCACAGCAATTTTATGAATTATATCTAGGCGTAAGTGTGACAATAATATAATAAAATATAAAAACATAATATTATCCAAATGCATGTTAATTGCTACTACAACTTATACACTACGCGATCAGTAATTGATTCATCTTTTTAGATTTTTTTATACTGTTACACGTATTCAGACCACTCGGTTGATAGCTGAATATCAATTTCAGAAGCCACTGCCGTATCAAGATCATATCTTCCTATCTTACATCATTTCTGTGTGCTCGTGCATCTTAGATAGTATCTCTTACCTTTGATTGATATCAGTATTATTAATTTATGATGGCCAATGGATAGATAAAAATTATATCTTACAGCCGAGAAACGAGAACGGTTTGAAATTAAATTAGTCTATTTTATTAATAGAAACAATATAAGATTGATCGAGTGTAGAGACACAGATATCGTAATCTGTGGTAAAGCTCTGTACTCTGAGGATCCCGTCCAGTACATACCAGATGATTGAAAAAATTCCTAAATACGAAAAGGCATATTTCCATGTTAATATAGCTTAACAATCAGTAATAGAAGAATCTAGGATAAATCCTGTACTTCTGGAAGTATCTTATCTTACCCATACATTTTCCAAAATTGCAATGAGTCTCAAACATATCGCTACAGTTCGTCCAGGTAAAATCTTAGACCTTTAAATACCGGCCAAATGATGAAATATTATACGAGGAGATCCATGATCAAAAATATGAACTCGTTCCTCAGAGAAAGAACACTATAAATCACGATTTGCTTTACGATCAACTTTACTCAAATAGATTAAAAATATTAAAAACGAAATGGAAAGGCTGTAGGTATCACCAGTTGATATACATTACATCTGCGCCTGCGGTGTGATACCTCACGAAAACCCTACAACAATAGATGAAGAATTAATTATTTATTGGCTATTTGTTACTTTAACAAATAAGGCTCAAACTACATATTTGGTGCGCTACGTAAATCAATTAGACCCCTTATAGAAAAATGTTGAAAACAGAGCACAAAGGAGAATTCCAATCCTTATTTATATATCATATCGTTCTACCACATATGACGGTAGCAAACATTAAAATAACGAGAGTATTTGCCAACGCTGGTGAAAGAATACCAGCGTTTATTGTTATTACAGCAATATGCATTAATTGCACACAAGTTAATTGTTACCGACTCGGTGCACAGGCCCACAAGTAGGAGTGCATAATTATTGTAATGAGCGATTGTGTAAATCTTATTCCTACAACGATTCGCTCTCTCATGACGCTGCACATATCTATTTCAATGGATTGGCTAATACTGCCGTTCTATTAAATTAAAAGATGTTTGTTAAATAAAAGCCATACCTATCTGATGGTTGACATCCAAAGATTTAAAAATGTGTTGTTTACGAGCTACTAGTTTGGATTCTCAATGTCATTTTACTCAAGCCCACGAAATGAGAGATTTGTGAGATTCTGTAATTTGGTGCATTACTGCTTATAAGAACATAGCAGCGGTTCAATCAAATCTCATACAGTAAAGTTGTTTTGCACGCTCAGGTATTGTGGCACCATTACTGATTTGATTATAGCATCTATAAGGGAAGTTTACAAATTACTGTTATATAGCATAAACCTAACTAGTTAGGTTTATGCTGTTAGGTAGGTGATTACTTACCGTCCTCGGGTTGTAAGTAAATAAAAATAAAGACTATTTAATAAAAAAAAATTATTAAAAATAATGTTGCAATTCGAACTAGTTGAGCCGAGAGACTCTTTGTTCAACATATTGTGAACTACTAAAAAATATTTAAACTACTAGTTAATTATCAAACTGTCCTAAGTTTGAACCTGAACTTGGAAAATATTATATACATTCAAGTTAACTTATAAACAACACGAGCGAACAGCGCAGGCAATTATGAACTTTAAAGTTGCAACAGTTTTTATGATATAAATAGTCAAGCGGATCATCAGTCCTTCAGGCTTTTGTCTATCACCTATTCCGCTCTCACCGACTGCAGTCCACGGGGACGTGATAGAGGTAGGTGGCCCTACCGGCAGCTATGCTACCGCCGGCATCGCTCCCTGGATATAGGTTACTGAGCCCTCTCACCAAACGTCAAGGTAATGATTCCCCTTTATGGTTAGGTTTCGTTATTTCATGAGATAATTATTTAAGGTTCTTAGTTTATCTTAATTTCACTCAGCACTTTATGGCACTATAACTTATTTAACTTTAAAAATGAATTTACTTAGAATTTTGACAGTTCTATCGTAGATTCGACTTTGGTACTTTTTAGGCGGGTATCCTCCAAGAAGTCCGTTCCTGTGAGCTGCGCTTCCCGAGTTGGGTCTGGAGAATAGGATATACTAACCCAAACTAACCCGAATACAAAACCGACAGTCAGCAAATAGATTATTGGCCTGAAAATAGGTATATAATTGCTCACAAATCTTTGCTACTATAGGAATCAAGGAGATGGGCCTATAGTTTCCTGGATCTAATCTGTCACCTTTTTTAAAAATAGGTATCACCTTGGAGATTTTCAGACAAGAAGGAAAGTTAACAGATGAAATGCTTGAATTGATCAATTTGGTGATTGGGTAAATGAGAAGATTTTTCAGATTTTTAATCATGCTCACATTGATGCCATATATATATCTCGGCTTGGCTTATTTTTTATCGAGTCTATGACATCTCTCACCTGTATCCAGCTTACCTGTTGGAAAGGAAACTTTAGCTCACTAGGAATATTCTGCCTTAAAAATTGTCGATGGTGGCCGTCTACAACAGGCAAGCTAGAAAGGATCTGTTTAGCTACCCGGGCAAAAAAGGTGTTAAATTGATCAGCATTCAACGTTCCAACCTTGGTATCCTCGAGATTTTGACCACGATAAGAATTTATAACCTTCCAAGAGGATAGAATAGGATTATTGGAATTTAGGACAAAGTTACTAAAAGCGTGTTGTGTATAGTCTTGTAATTTTAATTTGTATTGTTTTTTAGATTGCTTTAGTTCTATCAGTAAAGCTTCAGTTGGTTTTAAATTATATAGCTCATGGAGAAATCGTAAAGTCTCTCTTGCCTGCCTACACTCCCCATCGAACCAGATGACACAACCCAAATGCCCAGCCCTGCATGCTCTCGTACGAGTAGGAAAAGCTAATGCAACCTCCGATTATAAGGTTTCAACGAAGTACTGAAAAGCCTGCTCTATGTTTTGGCCTTCATGCAACAAGGACTGCAAGGACCGTATCTGACCCTAAATGGAATAAAACAGCCTTGCCATACCCTCTCTTGTAATCGGACAATAATTGTAGTGTTTTTTTACTGTCAATATGGACATTTGGGAATGATATTTTTGTGTCAATAGCATGGTAGTCAGATAAGAATGGGTTAAAAACATCAATTGTATAGTTTAGATCTCTATGGAAGTTTACAAAGTTATTATCAATACAATTTACAGCATTTATTTTGGTAAATACCTGCCTCTCCAGGTTATAGCCCCCAAATAAATCTGTCAGCTCACACCTGTATCTACCCTCCACACCAAAAACAACATTAAAATCTACATTTAAAACTATGTAAAAAATATTTTTTCTCTGCACAAGGTCAAGAAGATTTGTCATACATTCAATAAAAACTTCAAAGCTACCATTTGGTGGTCGATACATTGTAACGATTATGCAATTTAGATTTTTTATTTCTATGGCTGCTAGTTCTCCGTGAAATTCTACAGACATACGAGTAATTTCTTCAGAGTTTATGCAATTAAGATTAGGTTGACTTAATATTATTGAACCTCCATATTGAGATTCCCTTGCAAAAAATGATGAAACACAATAGTTATTAATTCTTAATATTGAAACTTCATCATCATTGAGATGATGTTCTGTGAAACAAAGAACATTGTACTTACAAGCTGAATCTAACAAGAGTGCCTCTACCTGTTCCACCTTATTCCTAATTGACCTAACATTAAGATACAATATCTGCAGTTGAGTGAACCCCTGTTTTTCTTTTACAAAAGTTTTGGTTTTTCTGATGCACTGTGGGCTTGGGTTGTACGTCTCTGTATGTTCATAAAATGGTTTATGACAATGGCTTCTGGCCATAGTTCTGGGGTCATAATGGCACTTTTAACCTGCATTGGCACTGAGAGTTTAAATGAGGTCTTGTAATTGTCCTTCCTCGTCTTCATTTTAAAACAAGTGCACCCACTTAGATTGTTCTCATTTAAATAGCTTAGGATATTGTCGGTTGTTACACTAGGTTTAAAACCTGAGAGGAAAATCCAAGCTAGTTATTTTGATGTTGCGACTGGTAACTGTGTGATTTGTTCGCTTGAGTCTTTTTTGGCTCCGGACTCTTTCTCCTACCCTTTACTAATTTCCAGTTACTTGATTTCCCACTATCTGGAGATTTCCCGTTATTAGCCTGATCAGTGACTTCACTGGAGACTCCAGTCTTAAAGGCCTTTTACACGATCATATCAGTTCTCAGTTCAGTTTCAGTCTCAGTCAAAAATAGGTCTGTCCATCCCGTCAGTTCTCCATCTCCGCTTGTGTTTCCTTTCAGTTTTTATCTTTTTACACGTAGGAAAAACGGACAGTTCGACTGAGACTGAAACTGAACTGAGAACTGATATGACCATGTAAAAGGCCTTTTATGGATATGCGAAAGTGCTTTGTTTACTTTCTGATTTGTTGTTGGTGTAATACCTCTGGGATTGTTCTGGCAGCCGGTGTTGATTGTCAAGTCTAAAACAGCTGATTCGCTGTCGTACCTGCGACCTCGGAGATCACTCAGTCGGAGCAGTGGCCCCTCGCTTGTAACCACGTTGTCGGATTTGCGCGGCTCTTGTGGTGTAACGCTTTCGATGTCGTCATCAATTTTTGCGCACTCCGAAATGGAGCGATTGGCATTATTGCTATTGGGAACCTTGTCTTTTATAGAAATTTGGATTGAATCTAATGTTTGTTTACCTTTTTTTTGGTGTTTGGAAATTTCTAATTTTTCTGACATCTATGTATGCTTTTAACATCAAAACGCGTTACGTGTTTCATGCATTTTTTTTTTATTAACTTTGTAAATATATTTTTTTTGTAGTGAATGGATTAAAATGTTTAGTATTTTATTGTTGAATTCAGAAGAAAATAAAAAATAAAAATACAAATTTGAAACTTTCTAAACAAACTAAGCGATCAATAAGAAAAATTCCTCTTCGTTGCATGTTTCGGAATATTGTTCAGCACGGCTTTGTGTCGACGAGAGCTGTCAGGCCCGATTTAAACATAACTTCGGAATATGCCTTTTTGTCCGAAGCGACCTTTCATGTCACCGCGAGGAAACACTCGGACCGAACAACTTTGACATCATGTGGCTCAAGTTCACCATCAAGGGATTAACCAAGTTTATATGTTGTTTCTATGGCCCTCCGACCGATAGAGCCTACCAAATTTTTTTTTTACAACACTAGCTACCACTCAATACAAGTCGATTACCCCCATTTCAGAAATAATCGTTCTGGGAGACTTCAATGCCCACAACACCAACTGACTTAAACATCACAAAAAGATCGACAACGAAGGTAGAGAAGCTGAAGCATTTGTCATCAACTGTGAGCTTACTCAACTTGTAGACGAACCAACTCGAATCTCTGACCAGTACACAATTATAGTTGGTCCGCCATTAGGTACTTCTGACCACAAACTTATTACAACGGTTTGCGAATTGCCAATTCTACAGAAGGATCCACCATTGAAAGGAAAAGATCACGCAAGTAATCTCCTCAGGAATGGAAGCATACATCCCAAATTCCATCAAGTTACCGTAAAAAGGAAAGCCCTGGTTCGACAGAAGATGCGAAAGAGCTGTACGTAGGAAACAGCAAGCCTACAAGTACTGGCAGCAAAATCAGACCGCTGAAAATCGCAATTATTTTAATAATAGTAATAATAATAATAATAATAATAATAATAATAATAATAATAATAATAATAATAATAATAATAATAATAATAATATCTTTATTGTCATAAACATTCAGTTTGAACATCGACAACGTCATAATGGCACTAGAACAAAGAGCAAAAAGGAAAGATCTTACAAACTAAACCCATACTACATTCAAAAAGTTCGTCAAATACAAATTTAAAAAAAGAACAAACAAAAAGCAATGTTGTAGGTCAATAAAAAGACTTATACAAATTTAAAATGATGACAATGAGGGTCATAAAAACATTGAACACAAATGCTACATATTAAAATATTCTTCCTAGGAGTAAAACTCGTTTTACTTTACTTTTTGAGTTGATTTTTAAAGGAACCCATACTTTGTATATTTATAAAGTGTATCGGTAACTTATTGTAAACCTTAATACATCCCACTAGAGGACCCTTATGGAATAAAGATGTATGATGAAGAGGCACAACCAAATCATTTCTACCTCTTGTATTAATATTGTCAGAGACATCCCTATTTCTAGAAACAAACCCACCATTACTTCGAACAAACACAGAACACACATAATGATGGAACTGTCACAATATATAACAATCTGAACTTTTCCCTGCAAGATTCTCAATAATTCATACGCAGCGCAACTCGGACGATCCTCTTCTAAGCAATAAAGACTCTATTGACCTTCCGATTTGAGAAGCGGCACCAGAACATAATGCTGTACGATATTATGCTCTGGACACCAGCAAAATAAAATGTTCTAATTATAATAAGGCCAACCTGATAAGTACCTGATTACATAAGTGGCAGAAGTAATCTTCGACAAAACAGAATTGACCTGATCCGCAAACTGTAAGTTGCTATCCAAAGTCCTAAGAACTTTACAGACTTTGACTGATGTACACTTTTGCCATTTATACCGACGTAAACTGTTTGCTCTGATTCACCATTCGACCCACTATCTCAGTCGAACTTCTGGACAATAATAATTTTGCAGCCGAAGACACAATACAAGAAGTATCGTCAGCAAATTGATACAATGATGTTATGTCAATTTTTTTATTTAGATCATTAGCAAATATTAAAACAATATTGGTCCAAGTATTGATCCCTGTGGTACACCCTTGCTAGTTAATTTATAAGAAGAATAAGTCTCACTCTGTCTAGAACCAACACACACAGTCATCTTCCTGTTAGTCAGGTATGACTCAAACAGCAAACTTGGCAAGCCCTAGCGCTCCATTTTACACAGCAATATTCTATGATCTATAAGGTCAAATGCTCGATTTAAATCGAAATAAATCCCCGATACTGAATTATTTTGATCCACCTGTTCAATAATGTAATTCATTGACTGATAAATTGCTGTCATTGCAGATCTTTTAGGAATAAATCCATGTTGACTAACAAAGAACAAATTGTTTGTCATAAAATAATTCAGTAGTCTCAAATATATTATTCTTTCAAAAACCTTCGAGAATACCGGTAATAATAAAACAGGTCTATAGTTGGACATATCCTCTCTGTTATCTTTTTTATAAACCGGAATCACTTTAGCTACCTTCAGTTGATCTGGAAAGTAGCCGGCTTCAAAGCAATCATTTATTATATTCGCTAGCGGACAAACTATAATGTCAGCAACACTCTTCGCTGCACAAGCAGGTAGATCATCCACACCTGCAGAGTATTTTAACGGTAGCAGGTTAATAACACAGGCAACTTCGAAGCGAGAAGCGAATGCAAACGTAGAATATTGCTCACACATCTGGGATGCCGCACCAACGGACACCCTAAAGCTGCAGGATTCCATTCAGAAGAGAGCTGTGCGTCTCGTCGACGATCCGGAGTTAACCCGGAATCTGGATAGTCTGGAACAACGCAGAAATGTGACCGAGATGTCCCTGTTTTACAGACACTTTCACGGCAGATGCTCCCAGGATTTGGCGCGCCTCATCCCGCCCCTGGCAATGCCTGTCAGAGTCACAACAAACGAAAAGAGCGCACCAGATCGTCGTACAACTGGAACATCGCTTTACAAGAACTCTTTTGTCTGGCGCAGGACATCTGTATCCCCCTAATTACAACCTACAACTATTCAAGAACCGTGTCAATCAACATCTTCGCACACACACCGCTCGTCGAGCGCCATAGGATGTCCCTTTAGTGTGGGTGCCACTGCCATAAAAAAAAGCTGTTTTATTCTGCACTTTTAATTAACATCTTTTATATCTTAATAAATTCAGAATTCAAAAATTCAAATTTAAAATTCAAATTTCAATTTTATTTTTGCCACAGGTTACTCCATTTGCAATTTTTCTTTGTTCAACTCAAAATTCTACAGCATTTACTGTTTTCCACTAATGGGTGGTTCTTTTACTCACGTTGCAGGTAACACTGATGATGGCTCTGGCCGAAAGCGCTTTGTTACGCTAATTTAGATGTCCTTTTGGATTAAATTTTATGCATGGAATACAAAAGTGTTTCATTTAGTTCATTTAGTATCAAAAAAAGCGTTTACCGGACTTGTAGCGTAAATAATAATATGGACACGTAATTCACACAGCAAGATTACTTTGACATATACTTTAGTGATTTCGGTACGCAACTCCTTACAAATCAAATAGGAATGTATTAGTTAGATATATTTTACCTTTTCTCTTGTCGAAATCGGTAACGTTTCAACAAAAATAATTTGGTAAAAATGTGATATACGACATGCTTTCTATCTAATTCCTTTTTTGATCCTTAATTTATATCTAGTATAATAGGGCGCTAATATTGAATTTTATGACCCTCAATAATCCTTAAAATAGATACGCTAGGAATCGTTTAGTTTGACCCCCTATCATTATGTAGGTAAACGCGATTGAAAATGGTGGAATTGAGTTTTTCGACCTAAAAAAGTAAAAAATATTGCCTATTATATACTACAGAAATTTCCCTACTTTTCAGTAATGATAATATGTAATTAATGAGGCTTTTGATTCATTTAAGCAAACGTTCCTGGAAAATTTCTGCAAAATATGAAAAATTGGCAACCCCTGCTACGAATCCAAAGATTGATTTGAACCCTTGGTTAAAAAAAAGAACAATTTTATAACAAATTTCGGAACGTGAGCTCATACTACCACTCATTGCTGATTCATTCTCTATAAATCTTTGTTCCATCATCAGCGCTAAATATGGCCACGTTGTGGTGTGAACCTAAATTAATCTTAAGCGTAAAAAGACAAACTAATCATGCTCGTTAAATAACAAAAGATTTTTATTTGCAGTGGCAACATTGCCTGTTATTAAAGATGATTATTATGCGTGGGAGGAGCCTGGAAGTACCAGTGGCCTTGCAACTGAAAGGAGCATCGAGTATCTCACTTGAAAGGTAAGTGGATGTCAGAAACGGAATTAATTATGTGTTGATTTTTTTATTTTGATGCGTAGGATTATGGGAACGTTACATATTATGTTAAAATAAATACAGAGAGAGTAAATATTTATTAGTATTTTACATTTATTTCGGCTCGAGTTGCAGTAGGATCATATAACAATTAAATGCGACAACTAATGATTAAAATTACTCTGTCAACAATACCAAAATGGTATTACCAAATGTAAACCATTTTATTTTATTAGATTTTATTTCAATATTTTCTGCCTTTAGTAGTTCAATACTTGGTTTATCAATGCTCAGTTAAAAGTTTCAAATATAAAACAGTTTACAGAGTAGGTCACAGCCAACAGTTTGACCGATAAATGGACATGTTGACAGCACATTTGAAGCCGGAAGTTATTTCTAATTGGATATTTTAAATTGCGCGATGTTCCAATTCGACGTCAAGAAAAAAAACGTGAAACTATTGAGATCATTTTCAAATTTAAATATCAGTGTCAGCAAGAGCGGTCTGCTGAAGAAATTGAATGACTTTTGAATTAGATGTGTTTGTGTATTACTTATTGCTTGTATCTTCGAGACTTATTATTATTTTCTCTTTTTTTTTTTCATTTACTTATAATTGACCTCAAAACAGTACAATATATACTGGCACCGAGGCCTGAATACAAACATTTTATAGATACAATATTATAACAAGTACCGTTATTTATTTTATGGAACCACAGGTACACAACAAAGACTCCCAAAGTCAAGAATCCGCCAAATTCAGATACACTTAAATTTTAATTAAAATATAACTTATTTGGCCTTAAAATAATCTTTCAAAACTTTACACAACCTTGTCAGTCTTTCATTTTGGATTGAAACTCGAAGATTATTAAATGTTTGGACACTTCTGTATACTGGAGAGTTCTGGCATGTTTTGGTACCACTGTATTTATTCCTGTAGGTCTCTTTGTATCTAATATTGTATGAGTGATAGTTTTTACTTTTATTTAATGTAACATTTGTTTTAATGAGATTGTTTTTTATGTAATAAATTAATTTTGATTGTTCATGTTGTTTTATTTGTTTAATACTTAAAAAAGGAAACTGCTTATACAAATTTTCAGTAGGTGTGCTGTAGTTAATGGAAAATATTGCCTTTATAGCTTTATTTTGAGTTCTTTGTAGCCTTCCTATCATATATTCACTAGCGTTTCCCCAGCAGGGTATTAAATATCTAAGAGAGGATTTATCACTATTATAGAGTAGGTACTTTGCATTTGTATTTAATTGATGAGCACTTCTTTTTATTGATCCAATTATTGGTGCACTTTTCTTTATAATATGTTCTATGTGTCTGTTCCACGTTAGATTATTTGAAATAATTAGCCCTAGGTATTTATAGTTATCCCCTTCTTTTAGAGGTACATCATTTAACTTTACATTAATCGTACACAAATTTTTACCACGTTAATTAATTATCATATATACTGTCTTATCAGTATATAAAGTTAATTTATTGTAGCACAGCCAGTTGAAGCATTTGTTTAAATCATAGTTTAGGTTAGATTCCAATACCTCACATGTTTCTTCAGCACGAACAAGAATCGTATCATCTGCAAACATGAAGTAGGAAAGTCCAGCAAGTTTTAAGTTATGGACATATAATAAGTATTGTAGAGGCCCCAGCACAGACCCTGTGCAACTCCAACTGCCGAAAACCGTTCCGCACTGCTTGTGTTATTTACAAATGTGGTGTTTCTTCTATTTGCAGAGTATGACTTTAGCAGATTATAACACACCCCACGAAACCCCATTATTGAAGTTTTATTAGCAGAAAATAAAAAGCTTCAATTGAGATTGAACCAAAATGTATATCTTTATTTAAAAGTAAAAATGAAAAACATAGAAAAAATACGAAGCGACAAACTGCTTCGTTGCGATGCTTAGACAAGACTAAAGGACCCTAAAATTACATCTTACAATAGGGAGTAACTTATATTGCTATCTATAGGCTATCTATAAATCAGTTTATCTAAGAGAGACAAATAACTTTACCCATAACAGTTAAGGTTAAGGGTCTGGTGCCGTAATGCAAAACAGATGTGTATTAGGGCGCTACAGATCTTAGAAGTACCCATTCAAAATATATTTATGACATTCACAAAATAATGGCAAATCTTAATACTCCCACTTATTTTGAAGGGTCTAAAATATTTATTTGCGATCGTAAATAAGTAAATTGCTTTTTAGCTAAAGGCTTTGTAAAAATATCTGCCAACTGATTTGCGGTAGGTATATACCTTAATTCAACTTGCCTCTTATTTACGATATCTCTTATAAAATGGAATCTTACATCTATATGCTTAGAGCGTTTATAATGCACTGAGTTGCTTGCTAACTTAATAGCTGCCTGGTTGTCCACAAATATGATAACCTCTTTAAAATCTACATTTATCTCCAATAAAAACTGGCGCAACCAAACAGCTTCTTTTACACCATGTGCTAAAGCAATGTATTCTGATTCAGCAGTTGATAGTGATACAACACATTGGCGCTGACTAGACCAAGAAATTGGTGCACCGTTTTTAAACAAAAACAAAGCCGCTTCTAGATTTTCTCGTGTCTAAACACCCTGCATAATCAGCATCAGTAAACCCTTGCAATGAGTCTAAACTCCCACTGTTGCCGAATGTGATACCAAAATC
>MU193056.1:4525-25729 GCA_016904865.1 Pissodes strobi
TAAAGTCGCTCCCGTCGACCGCTCAAATTGTTTATAATTAACAGTGAATGTTTATATAACATTTTTCAAGTTCAAGTTCAAACTTGCGACAGGGTGATATTTAATTAATGATTTTAATTAGTTCACAATATAACGAACCGTGATCAAAGATTTATTTGTTTTGGCATTTAATTAAAAGGTTTCCATCCTCAAAACTTGTAATAGGTTCAATCTAGTCATGAATAGAGTGAACAACATTCATTGCATTTTTTGGATAAGTTTGCGTCTGCTATTGATTTGCCAAGAAAAATCATGCAAATTGCTTTAGCAGAATAAAGCTCATATAAGAAAAACCTACAGAAATAACATTAAACGCCTTAAAATCAGCATAACATAACTTACTATTGGCATATATTCTAAATAAAAGGCATTGTGTTTAACTTCACCAGAACCGAAGTAAGACTCGAAGTGCAGCCAACTTTTAATTATTTTTTTTTCGACCGCATTATAACGCGAAACTGGATGGACTAACTAGAAAGAATATCACCCACTAGTGGGACGCTTGACAAACAGTCCACCCCCCCCCCCCCCCCCCCCCCCCCCCCCCCAACACTGCTTTAAAAAGAAAACCTTGGCCCGGGATGTTTCTATTAAGAATCTTTAGCGAGCAAAGACCTGGGATCGGAATGCAAAAATCGTGTTAACTGGAATAACCAATTTTACTTAACCTAATTTGGATCTCTCGCTGGTATTGGAATTTACAACACACGTTAAAACGCTAATTGCCATAATAAAATTTTCGGTGACTCAGGAATTTTAAGTGTTGTTAGTAAAAACATTTTAATAGCTGGACATCTGCAGAATCTAGATTTTTCTAGGAGAAAACAAGCCGTAAAAGTTGGTATAAAAGCTAAAAAATCTCTGGGACATAGTTAGTCTGAAAATAATCTTCACGCGTAGTAGTACGTCCCCCTGCCCAAAAATATGGGAACTCTGAAAAGTTAGTCCGGAAATAATCTTCACGCATCTTAGAACGTTATTCTGCCCAAAAACAATTGAGAACTCGGGAAATTTAGTAAAAGCTTATCTTTCTGGAATGTTACTCTATCTAGGTTACTTTTGAGTACTGAAAAGTGGAATGAAGTTACTGACTACTAGGTGGAGAAATAGGGGTGGTTGCCCGTGGTGTCTAGGTAAATTATTTTCATCAAAATAGGGTGTCATACTGCGAACCTGGTTTTAGAAAATGAACAAGAATTGTGTAATCGGCGTTAATTGCAACGGCTTGGCCAATAAAGGTGTTGAAGCCAGTGTATATAAACCAAGGACGGGAACAAGTCTGCCAATTTCTGTGGAAAATCTAACCAAGGTGTTTCAGGCGGAAGTAACGATCATAGAACACTGCGCGATGGACATGGCTAACAGGAAAACTACAGTGATAATCTACTCTATCCAACCTGGTAGGTAGAGAGTTGCTGTAAGGCATTGCTGTAAGGCTTTGAACGAGCTAGATAGGAAAACCACCAATAAGACAGTGATAATCTACTTCATCCAACCTGGTAGAAGGTTGCATTGAACGAGCTAGGTAGTCAAAGCAAAGTGACTCTAGCTGGGCAAGAAAGCCACATAGGCGACGAAAGAGCCAATGAAGTAGCCAAAGCAAACTCGTTGGGCTCTTTGGTGGGACCAGAACCCATTTGCATCAGTTACAAACTGGACACCAACAATAGAAATGCTGTCAGAATGATGGTAGGTTTATTGATCGGCCATTGTCGACTAAAAAGAAATTTAAGTCTGATGGGTCTATGCATGCTCTGTCATGAAGAAGAGGAACTGAAGTTATATGCCACTGTGAGGGTATCGTGAGGAAATTAAGGCTGCGAATAAGCGTTATTTGTTTCAGGAACTGCAAAAAGTACATTTAAAAGTGGTGTCGGTATAAATTTCTTTCACAGAAAAAATGATGGGTGAAAGAGTTAGTTTTGCATCTACAGGGTTTCGAATAGGTCATGTATGGATACCGCGATATCATATGATTTTCAAGAAAATCTTTATTAATGAGCTTAATTGAAACGGCCGGCACCCAAATGGGGAAGTAGAGAAATATTCTCTATGCCCGATGCACATTTTATACCATTAGAAGTCACACATTTTATTACGTTCACCTCGCCGTTTCAGTATCAGTATCAAGTGGCCTCTAGCGAGTCTCGCACTTAGATCACCAATTTCGCCCGTTTTGTCCGCAGCCCGCATTGGAGAACCTCCAGATTGCCAGCCTTCCTTAAGATAACCCGCATCTTCGTCAGACTAACACGACACACTGAATTTGGCTCGATCAGCGTGGCGCCAAGGATTTTGAATCTTGCTCATGCGAAGGCGGGTAAATGGTATGGGGTCTCGTAGTTATCCATGCACCATCTACCCTCCCTCTTCTCTATAATTTTTAGCAGAGCCAGGTGCCGTCTAAGCCTACAGTGCCCTGTGTAGAATCCTAAAACGCCCTGCAGTCCTCCCTTAGTAGGCCCATCCACCCGCTGGTGAGCCTTTTCGCGGGCCGATGTATTATGAGCCTCGTCTGTCTCATCCCCGGAGCAGTCTCCATACCTCTTCAGTCACCTCGCCCTGTCACACATTTTATAAGTTTTTGGTAGTCCATTGTTCACCACGTATATATTTCAACTATTCCCGCTCGTAGGGATGTTATTAGAAGAAAACTGTTCAGCTTGTCATATTAGTGGGTTTCGTGAGTGAAGTTTGCAGGAGACGAATGTCGTCATGTATGGATAGTTCCAGAATCTCTCTCTTGTATGCCATAGTACTCTCTAAGGGGGCCTCGATTCTACGAATTGGTGCTAGGTAGATGTTACTCAGTAGGGGAACCCAGTATTGAGGTATTGGTCTCATTATTCCAGTAATCAAAGGCATTGGTAATGCAGTACAATACTTTGCAGTTGAGAAAACCAATGTGATGGATGATGTTAGTTGAAGCTTCCCATGTCGTTCTATACAGTTTCTGAATAAGATTTAAATCTAAATAGATCTAAGAGTGGCAGTCTTGCGTGAGAATTCTTTCTCACTGGCTTTGCAGACAAGACCGGCATCATCTGCTTGTTAGAATTTTATTGATCTGGCGTTAGGAGGTCGAAAATATACAGACTAAATAGAAGACGGGTCAGAATTGAGCCCAGTTGCAACTCATTATTTTTATTTTCACCCAAGTAAGCCTGAAAGTGCCTGTTGTTTTTTTTATGGTAGTGGCACACACTAAAGGGAGATCATATAACACTCGATGAGCGGTGTGTGTGCGAAGATATTGATTCACACGGTTCTTGAATTGTTGTAGGTTGTAGTTAGGGGGAAACAGATGACCTGGGAGTAAGTTCCACTGTGATGCAGTGCGCCAGACAAAGGGATTCTTGTAAAGCGATGTTCTAGTTCTTTCCAGTTGTACGACGAACTAGTGCGCTCTTGCCGTCTGTCGTGACTGTCTGACAAGCGTAGCCAGGGGCGGAACGAGGCAGGCCAGATTCTGGCAACATCTGCCGTGAAAGTATATGCGCACAGCTCTCTTCTGAATGGAATTCAGCAGCTTTAGGGTGTGCTTTGGTGCGGCACCCCAGATGTGTTAGCAATATTCTAAGCACGGTCTTATTTGCGCTTTGTAGAGCAAGAGCAACTACTGCGGTGTTTACAGTTTTTTGTTGCGAAATAGCGCACCAAGCTTCTGGGAGGCTGATTTTGCGATGTTAGCAACGTGGTCATGCCAGGACATATTGCTGTTGACCGAGACACCCAACAGTCCGATTGACGAGGATGAAGGAATGGTCGATCCTGCCATAATGATGTCAGGGCCCGCCGTATTGGCCCTATTGGTAAACGTAGCGGTTTGTGTCTTTGCTGCATTGAATTTGACCAAATTTCTGTTGCCCCAAGTTTGAACTTTCTCCAGGTCTTGATTAAATGCTGCAATTTGCTCCTGTCTGCGGTGATAAGTCACAGTAGCATGGTCAACGTGTCTGAGATGTGTCCATCAACTGCACCGTGCAGAGATCGGTTCTTAAGGATATTGGCAAGCCAGCTGCAGAGGGAGAGGCGGGCAGTCCGAAGGACGGCAGTTTGTTGAGTAGTCCGTCATGCCAAGCTCTGTCGAATGCCTTCGAAATATCCAACGCAATCGCTCGAGGCTGATTATTCTGTTGTTCTCGAGGTACTTGAGTAGTTGCTGATTGGCTACACGCTCCATGACTTTGGAGATTATAGGAAGCAAGGCAATTGGAAGATAATTTGAGGGCGTGGTTTTCTTGCCTTTTTTTTGGAACAGGTTGCACTCGAGCGACTTTCCAAGAAGATGGGTAAATCCCTTTTCCGGGTGTTAGTTCGTTGGCGCAGTTCTTTAACACGATGGCAGGTATTACGTCTGGTCCTTATGCCTTTTGCTTATCTAGTTCTTTAAGGTTTTTATGAATATCACGGTGATGAAACTTGGCTTCTGCCATGGTAGTGTTGATGTTCGATATGGTGGGGAGAGCCTTGCCTTGGGGGACGTCCAAGGTAGAGTGCGATGAAAACATCTTGGCGAGCATGTTTGCTTTTTCCTTGGCTGTAGTCGCCGTGATGCCACGTTCGTCTTGTCATGAGTATTATTAAGAAAAACTGAAAATGTTAGGCATCGAGTTTTTTCAGGCTTTTATATGCACATCTTCCCTTGCCTCCAGGTTGTGTCATAGGCAGTGTTGGGATCGACAATGGTAACCGAAGTCCCAGAAGCTTGGTGCGTTATTTCACAACAAAAAACTGTATACACCACATCAATTGCTCTTGCTCTACAAAGCTCAAATAAGACTGTGCTCAGAATATTGCTCACACATCTGTGGTGCCGCACCAAAGCTTCTGGATTCCATTCAGAAGAGAGCTGTACATCTTATCGGCGACCCGGAGTTGACCCGGAATCTGAATAGTCTGGAACACCGCAGACATGTGGCCGAGATATCCCTGTTTTACAGATACTTTCACGACAGATATTCCCAGGATTTGGCCCGTCTCATCCCGCCCCTAGTAACGCCTGTCAGACAGTCACGACAGACCGCAAGAGCGCACCAGTTCGTCGTACAACTGAAAACACTTTCGCTTTACAAGAACTCCTTTGTCTGACGCACTGCATCACTATTGAGCTCACTTGAAGGACATCTGTTTCCCCCTAAAAACAACCTACAACTATTCAAGAACCGTGTCAATCAACATCTTCGCACACACACCGCTCGTCGAGCGCCATAGGATCCCCCTTTAGTGTGTGTGCCACTGCAATAAAAAAAAAGTCTCGAGGAAAGCTGTTAGAGCTAACACTTGGTCAGAGCAGCTTCTGTGAAGTTTGCACAAGTGGGATTTGTTGCAAAATGCAACGACTACTCTTTTATTAAGTCTGCCCAGAAGCTTAGTAGAAAACTAATCTATAACTCTAAGGGAGGTCTGGTGATTTGGCGGAACAATTCTCATTTCCTTAAGAACGTTGCGTAATGTTATTTTCTCTAAAGTGCTGAAGAAGAAGCGAGTAAGGCATTTTTCCATTATTTCCTAGGTTTACTAAAATTTTTGAAACTACACTGCCATTTTTTTGTTTGTTGTAGAGCCTAATGTGGTTTAGCCAATTTCTGCTCACATCTTTCCATCCCTCCAGATAGAGTCATTGGCAGTGATCGGATTAACAATGGTGACGGGTGTTTTAAGTTCTCTTAAAAACCAGATTGGATGAAAATTTGTTAGAGCTGACACTTGGCCACATCAGCTTCTGTGAGACCTGATCAACTGGGACTTGTTGCACAATGTCATCGATTATTTCCTTGCAGGCAAGAGCGATATCATATCATCTGCGTGTCAGAACTTTATAGATCTGATGTTAGGAGGTCGAAAATGTAAATAGAAGATGAGCCAGCATTGAGCTCTGTTGCAACCCATTTTTTTAAATTGCATCCAAGCAAGCGTGAAAGTACCTGTTGCTTGTCATAGTTATTATTAAGAAAAGCTGAAGATATTACACATCGAGTTATTACTAGAAGTTGGGGGCAGTGATTGGATCGACAATGGTGATGGATGTTTTAAATTTTCTGGTAAAACAAACTGGATGAAAGTTTTTAGAGCTAACACTTGCTCAGAACAGCGTCTGTAAGGCTTGCTCAACTGGGCTTTGTTGCAAAATGCAAACAATTAGTCTGGCCAAAAGCTTAGCAGGGAATTGGTCTATAACTCTAAGGAAGTTCTGGTTATTTGCCGCAAAAATTTTCATTTCCTTAAGGCCGTTGCGTAATGTTATTTTCTGTAAGGTGCTGAAGAAGAAGCGAGTAAAGCATTTTTACCATTATCTTCCAGGTTTACTAAAAACTCTGAATCTATACTGCAATTTTTTTTTGTTCGATTTAGAGTTTAATGTGGTTTACCCAAGGTCTGCTCACATCTTCCCTTCCCCCCAGATAGAGTCATAGGCAGTGACTGGATCAACAATAATTGTGATGGGTGGTTTTAGTTCTCTTGAAAATCAGACTCGATGAAAGTTGTTAGAGCTAACACTTGATTAGAGCGCTTCTGTGAAGCTTGCTCAACTGGGATTTGTTGCAAAATGCAAACAATTATTCTATTATTAATAAGTCTCGCCAGAAGCTTAGCAGGAAATTGGTCTATAACTCTAAAGGAAGTCTGGTGATTTGCCGCAACAGTTTTCGTTTCCTTAAGGTCGTTGCGTAAGGCCTGGAGAAGATGCGAGTAAGGAATTTGTGCCATTATTTTATAGGTTTACTGAAATTCTGGATCTATACTGCCATTTTTTAGTTTGTTTTAGAGCCTACTGCCATTTATCTAATATCTGGTCAGAGGAAAAGTTGGTTTCGTTTTGACCCTGGACCTCATTTTATCATGGAAGTGTGCTGTATTATATGATTAGGGATACGACTAACATATCACGCTTGTCTAGATTTCCCGATGGCTCAGCCCGACTTATGCAACGTGTTCCATACTTCTCTGCTTGAATGCTTAGAGCTAACGTGCACCACCGCTTCAGACCAGTGCGCAGCGCGACCTTCTGACTGCATTGAGATTGTTACGAAGGTCATCCGCCATATCGCTGTTACTACTTCTGCAATATTCTTCATAAAATGAAGATGGTTAATTTCATTTCAAAATATATTTCTTCCTGTAACCATAGTTAGGTTTTGTTGGTATAAAGCAAATATATTTTTCAAAGTAGCCCAAAAAGACATTGGTGGGAATGGTAGAGCATAGCTAATGGGACGGACAGTTCAATGCCAATAATTGGAAGTACATGTTGGCTGTGTGAGAACTTAGGCAGGATCCTTTTGAGTAAAAATTGAGTGATCCTTACTAGATACAAAACAGAGGCCGTGGATATTTCTTTCTACTAGGCGACCAATCTAATTAATCAAAAGTAAGATAGAGGTTCTTGTATTCAGCTTAATCAACAAAAGCCACTCCACAGTCATTTTTCTATATATATTTCCAGGACATATTAAATTGTCAGAACATGCGATGGTCAGTGTATATTGAGTAATTTGTAGTTATATGGATTTCGCATCTCGTATTTACCGAAATTAGATGTGCGTGTTCGACAATAGCACTCACGCAACTAACAACACAAAACACATTGTGACACGTAGCTTCGATAAGTTTGATAGCCATGAATCTTAGCTCTTCTTGGAGAGTGGGTTTCTTAGATTAGAATCACGCCAGTGCTATTATCCAGAAAGACTTTGGAGCAGTATTCACTTTTGATTCGGCTAAAGCTTTTTATGTTTAACTGGCATACTCAGACTGAGAAGACCAATTGTTTGGTATTTGGTCACCTTTATTAGTCTGCATGCTTGTGGTGAGAATATCTAAATAAACTGCTAGACATAGATATTTCATCAAGATTTTTTTTTATTTCAAGATCGATGATTTAGTTACGACACAAGATATCAAAATTATGTTATGCTCGTTTGCTTGATCGGCAAGTATATTTACATTCCTCCTATGATAGCGCGATTGGTTGCGATAATTTGTTAGAGATTGAAACTAAATTCATATTTACGTTTCCTCCTATGCCAGAGTAATTGGGTTGCGTTTAGCTGCTTAGGTTAGCTATTTTTAGATTGTGGGCATTCCTTTGGTTATTTTCTGTTGTTTTTGTAGTTATTTTCTGTTGTTTCTGAAGTTAACACATTATATTGCTAAATACTTGTATTGGCCATTTGCCTGTCTTTATGGTCCAATGTACCAATTGTTTTCAACAGCTCTGGTAGTACATTGGTCACGCAATGTGCTTGCGATGCGGGCGGCCCGGGTTCGATTCCCGTTGGTTTAAAATTTTATTTAAGGATATATATTTTTCTTAGTTAGTTAAAAAAAAGACATCTAGCAATAGTCAAGTAGTGATAAGAAGGCGGATTGACAAACATTTGCAACACACATTTTTATTTTTATTTCCCCTCGCCAAAGTATTTTTAGACAAAATATGATGAAACAATTTGAGTTGATTGCCAACTTGAATTAGACATTTATTTTTAATTTTCCAGAGGAAAGACCCTTCCGACTTAACATTACGAGATGCAAGCAGCATAAATATGCACGAATGGAGAGGACCAAGAGCTTTCAGCAATAGATATGAACCTTGGCAGAGAGAAGGGGCTCAACCAGAGGTATCTAATTATTTATTCGCAAAATGCTTATTTGCAAAATATTAATTAAAAATCAAAATTCGTACAGCATCTAATGTGGTTTACAATTTAATGCCGCCCTTGGATTGTATTTATCTTGTATCATAAAATTAGTAGACATATAAAGGATTTTCTTATTATATCTAAATAGGACATATTCTTAAAAGTTTAAAAATTATTAATTGCATAAGAGAAAGAGCCTCTAATTTATGGTTTAATTTACTTATTTACTTACTTGGATAATATTAGAAAAAACGCAATTAATATTTTGGGAATATAAACATACATTGATTGGGGTTATGTAGCATAACATTTACTTTTAAGAGATCCCATATGAAAAAATCAGAAAAACCTAGATCTAGTGATCTGTCAGGCTACCAAATTGCAGAGCTATAATGTGCTATATCTTGTTGAAAGTGAAGATGATTTTTGTTATAGTTTTCACAATTTTGATATATTATTTTCGTTACGAATGAATGGTTCAATGGAGATTTTAGCGAAATGAAGTGTACACTTTCTTATAAAATATTTAGGAATACAAATAGATTAATTATCATACAAAAATATGGCTTATTTTGCCTACAATAAATTTATATTTCTTAAAAGCTTGCTAAAGCAAAGAGTTTATAAAGGTCTATAAACAGGATTTAAATAATGAGGTAATTATTCAAGAAAAACCTAACCATGTAACAAGTGTTGTACCATTGTAAAGAGAATTTCAATAGTTTTAAAATGATGCATTACTCGATTTCCATTCTTAATAGGTTGAAGTTGCATAACTAAATACGTTTCACCATTTTATATGTGATATAATTATAAAGCACACCCTTTGTTGAAGACCTGCATTTCCTTCACGATAATATAAATTTTATTAATGCAAGTAACTTTTTTTAGAATTCTAACGAAGCCGAACTTTCCGACAAAAACGAGGATCCATGGGAGTTTCCAAGACATCGACTCAAGTTTTTTAATATACTTGGAGAAGGAGCTTTTGGGCAGGTTTGGAAATGCGAAGCTCTAGATTTAGAAGGTTAGTGTTTAACTAATATGTTAATACAACTGCAATATCATAGCAACATTTTTCAAAAATATATTGGAATGCTTCAATTATTTAATGTTGCAGTACACTTTTGTTATTTAGTCTGATGATTTCAAAAAAAATTAATGTGCGTATGGACCACACACCAGAAAGGAAACTTCATCCGCATAAACAAGAAACAAAGAATAGCATACAGGCCTGTATAGTGTAGTAGATATACGACGTATAATTCTCCCCCCATATTTTACCACATGTTTTCTGATAAATAATAAAATAATATTTTTTCAATGTCGCATAAGCTTTCATAAATAAAATGGTATTTTTATTTTATGCCAATTTACTGACAGGAATGGTTGAAGATACTATACCCTGAATGCAGAACCGTTCAACGATCGACTCTTGTCAGAGAAAGATGGCGAGTTCGGTGCCCACGACGTGAAAGAGACGAAGATAAAATATGGTCATCTCAAGCTTGTTTCGAATTGTGAACAAGCCGGAAGAATCTTTCGTTTCCCCGTATCATCATGTAACTCTCTCCTTCTGTCTTTATCAACGCCATATCTTCCTCCTTACTTTCGACTACACATTTTGTATCGTTACGCGTCCGCCGTATTATATATTTCATAACGTTATGCAATCATCATATCACACAGCTCCATTTTCTAACTTTCGCACTCCATTCACCAGCTTACTCTCCAGGTAGAGCGCGTCTAAAGAAGTTTCACTTAAAAACACATAAATACATGTATAATTTTCTTAGAGAACTCAAGCTTACATGAATATATTCATTTATCTTGCATAGGCAGACTATTCAATTGCCCCAGAATTGCTATTATAGTTTCAGTCAGGTTTCATTCATATTTATAGACCTTTTCAGCAACGACGGTAGGTCGAAAGCAAACGACCTACAGTTGCGACTGTAAATTCATTAATCAAAATGGCAACATGGCGCCAGTAAGAAAGCCGCGGAAAAGTACGTCTGCAGAAATAACCAATTTTCAATGTCGCAAAACAAAAGTGTGCAAAACCAGTGTCTGTATTGGGTGCGGAAAAGCCTATCACGAGTCTTGCGTAACTCGTGACTGGGCGGGAAGTGTTAAAAAACTCGATGAAACGAGATTATTGTGCAACAATTGTGAAGCCGATTTCCTAACCTCAAAAGAAGGAAGCAAAATCGATGAAGAAATTGTCGCGCTGCAACGCATAATCATCATGGAAATTATGGAGAAAAATCAACTTCAAGCGAAAATAAACCTTTCGCTAGAGGAAAAATTGGAAAACATAAAGGAAAGTGAAGATTTTCAAACTCAAGGACTTGAAAACAAGGTAAATCTACCCATAAACGTCAGTAATCTGGCAACGTCGCCAAAGTCAATGTCAATGTCAAACTTGTCATTATTGTCACCAATGCCAAAACCATTGTCCCCAACACAAAATCTCGGACAAAACATCAACAAGTTTCAAGCGCAATCCCAAGCAAAAGGGGATAATATAGAATTACTGGATTCTACCCAAAAAAAAAACAAAGACTCGATCCGAAAAAACCAAAGAAGTCCTGGAGGGACACAGCGGACAACAACAAAATTATGTTGCAGTGGAACTCAAAAATACCGCTGACGTGCATCTAGTCATTAGTGATAAAACCACGACCTACCAAAACAAAACAGCAGGTACTCCTGAACGACAAAAACAAACGGAGGATTTGAGGGCTGCACTCCCATCAGCATCCACCCAAAATGACAAAAAACAATTGGATGAAGCCGAAAAAGACAATCCAACTGAAAAAGGATGTCCACCGCAAAGGCAAAGAAGACCAACAACAGACACTTCCGAACGTCAAAAGAAATCCGAGGCTTTGGTAGTTGACATCCAACCAGTATCAACACAAAATAGTCAAGGACAAATGAATGAAGCCGAAAAAGATGATCAAGGATGGCAGGTGCAAAGGCCAAGAAGGCAACAGAGATATCCCAAATTGCCTCGCCCACCTCCAGTAAAGGGCAGTTGCACTGAGTTCAATTTAAGTGTGGCAAAACTGAATTCATTTTTCTTCCTATCTGGGCTAGCAGTGGAAACGACAGAGGAACAAGTCAGGAGGTATGTGGAGGGCAAAATCAATGAAACATGTCACTGTGAAAAAATGATAACAAGGAAGAGCCGGTACAAAAGTAGCTTCAAGATTGAAGTGCCCACCAGTACAAAGCACATAATAATGTCGCCAGAAATATGGGGACCTGGAGTCTCTGTAAACCATTTTCTGCACCTACGACGACTCCCTGTCCAGAGGGAATATCGAAAGATAGATTAAAACAGCAAATATTTCACCAAAATATTCAATGTCTAAAGAATAAGATACCAGAGCTGGATGTGTTCCTGACTGAGAAGGCTGACAATGGTCCAGTGCTTGATGTGGTGTGTGTCACCGAGCATTGGTTTGAACACAATGAAGAGATAGCCATGAAGATAGAATCCTACAAGACAACATCAGTATACTGCATCATGAAGTGTTCCTCGATCGTAAGTAGGCAACATAAAATCTTGATTGTATGTATGTACCGTCCACCACAGGCATGCTTGGATCAGTTTCAACGGTTTCTTGATTTGCTTTCTAACCTTTTAACCTATGTTTTAAATAAATACCCCAAATATAAAACAATAATCTGTGGGGATTTCAATATTGATCTTTTAGAAAGCTCATTCGGAGCAAAGCTATTTGCTGACCTCTTGCTTGCAAATAACTTTCATTAGACCATATTTCTGCCAACTCGTATTATTACTAGTCACTCAGAAACACTGATTGATAATATTTTTATTAATTTCATGGAAATGGGTGCTGCTCATGCAGAGATTGTTCACACATCTCTGTCTGATCATGAGGGGCAAAGGATCAGCATGGAAGTCAACAACAGCGAGCCCAAAAAAGTGGGAAGACCGAATAAAAGGATTTTTTCAGGTGCAAAGCTTAACCAACTTAGGGCAGAACTATCTGAGGCAAGTTTTGACCATATTTTTAGTTACACAGATGCAAACAAATCATACAATGAATTTATCAACATCTACACTCGACTTATGGAGGTTGTATTTCCAAAAAAACCTTTAAGCCAATCAAAAAAAAGTCGCACTTGGATAACACAGGGAATCAAAAAATCTTCAAATACTAAGAGAGTCTTATATGAGGAAATGAGAAAAGGTAAAGTACCACCTCAGCAGTACAAGATGTATGCGAACATATTTAAAAAGATTGTACAAAAGGCAAAGAAAATGCACAAGCAAAAGATAATAGAAGAAAATGCAAACAGAGGTAAGACAGTGTGGAATATGGTAGGAAGTTTGACTAATAAAAAGCAAAAAAATGAATGCAATATCCTCCAACAACTGGGAAACAAAAACAGGACGGAATTGGAAATATTAAATGGCATAAACGAGACATTTTTAAATATATGCCCAGATCTCAATTCAAACCAAGAAATGGCACTTTGCAAAGTAGAGACAATCAACAAGTCAATTTTCCTAAAGCCAACAAACATACAGGAAATGCATAAAACCATTCTAAGTCTAAAAAACAAAAAAATCGGTTGGACACGATGAAGTACCCATTGTATTGCTTAAAAACACAGCAGAAATTATAGCCCCAATACTTACATACATAGTAAACCTCTCCCTCTCGAGTGGTATATTCCCAGAAGCATTAAAAGTTGCACAGGTCAAACCAATCTACAAAAAAGGTGAAAAGGGAGATGTGAGCAACTACAGACCAATAGCTTTATTAAGCAACATTAGCAAGATCTTTGAAAACATAATAAACAGCAGGATGGTGGAGTTTTTTGATAGGGAGAGCGTCCTTTCAAACTACCAAAATGGATTTCGGTCAAAAAAATCGACAACTCGAGCAATCTATCAAACTCTGGACGAAGTACAAAAAATGTTAAATAACAAAACTCAACCTCTTGCTATGCTCCTTGATCTATCAAAAGCTTTTGATAGTGTCGAACACAAACTGTTGCTGGCCAAGCTTGAGAGATCTGGTATCAGAGGAGTTGCCCTCAAACTTCTTGACAGCTATCTTCAAAACAGGAAGCAATGTGTAATAGAGAGATATGAGAATGGTAATGATCAGAAATCGGACCTAAGAACGGTAAAAAAGGGGGTACCACAGGGGTCAATCCTCGGACCGCTGCTCTATTTATTATATACAAATGAACTGCCAAAAGTAACAAAGTGGCACACTGTACAGTTTGCAGATGACACAACTATTATCGTCAATACAAATAAAAATGAGGATGCAACAGAGGAAGTTGATAATGCAATGCAAACTCTGGAGGAGTGATTTGTAGCCAAAAATCTAACACTTAATGTTACCAAGACTCAACTACTGGAATTTGGCTTCCAACAAGTAGAAACAGGAAACACATTTGAGAGAGATGGAAAGCTGATTACTGCTGCCAAGTCAGCCTCCTTTCTGGGTGTGCATCTAGACTACAGGTTGGACTGGAGGGACCATATAGATGATCTTGCTTGCAAAAGCTACTACCCGATATACCTATTTATTAAAGGTGATAGCAGCCAACTTTTCAGCACAGTCAGCTATAGAGGCTTATCATGCATATGTACATTCAAGAATAAGGTATGGCATAATTTTTTGGGGAGGTAGTAGTGACATCAATAGGATAGCAGTCCTTCAAAAGAAATGTATAAGAAGCATTTTCAACATGAAACAAACTGAGAGCTGCAGGGAGCTATTCAGGGAGCTGGGCATCCGCACTATGACTGGTACCTATATTTATGAATCTGCTACATTTATCAAAACAAATCCTGATCTTTTTACGGATTTAACTAGGAATCATGAATATAACACAAGGCAGAAGTATGATCTCTTAGAAAACAAAACAAACTTCTCCTATTTGCAGAAAAATGTCCATTTCTCAATAGTAAAAATATTCAATAAGTTGCCCCTTACATTAAGATACAAACCCTTATTAACATTTAAAAGCAAACTAAAACAGTTGCTTATTGCTAAGGCCTACTATTCGATCGAGGAATACTTCAGTGATGGGCTCTTGTGTGTGGGATAATGATCTCTGTGTTTATATTTAATATTTAATATTTGTATTTATATCTATCTTTTATTTTATTTTAATTTAATTATGTAAAAGTACTAGTGGGCTGTAAATGCAACACTGTTTTACAATTATTTCATTATTTCATTGTGCAATGTACTGCTCTTATTTGATTGTCAAATCGTACATAATAATTTTATTAGGTACTCTTTTATTTTTGTGTGAATTTTATTGTATCTTATGGTGTGCTGTGCTTTATGTGGTTGTATAGTTATTAGTTATTGTATTTTATTTAGAATGATGACATGTTTCACGCCGTAAGGTAAAGACATTTGTATGTTTGTCAGGAAACAAATAAAGATTTTTGAAGTTTGAAGTTGAAGTTGATATATATAACGATAATATATACGATAAGGAAAGGTCGGTAATAAGAAAGAAACTAGATTTTACTTGTATCTAATAAATTTGCAGACACTGGCGTTTCCTGCGAAGGTACGTTCACCATGTGGTCGTATCACCTTTGCAAAAGACCTCGGTACGGCGTTATGACAGCAGGAACTGGCTAGGTCGGCATAGAAAGATTCAGGGAAGGTTATGAAAGGTAATTCTTCTCCACAAAAGGTCTCATGGGAAGTAGCGGATGGCCTCACGGGAGGTAGCGTAAGATCCCTAATTAAATTATAAGTAATTTTCACCTTTCAATATAGATACACTAACATGTAATAAACCTCTTTTCGTAGGAAGGGTAACCACACTAGCCGTTAAACATCTTAAATGGCATCAAACGATATGACCGATAATTTCAAAAACTACAATGGGCAGTATGTCTGCCGAATAATTCCACTGCGAAAGCAGACGAGCTGCTCGAAAGGTACATCCGTTTGGAGCGCCACTTGAAAGATGTGATATATATTCTTTTTTGAGAGAATTATTAGACCTTCTCGTCTGGACGCTAACAGCGTTCAGACAGAGAAAAGCGACCACTTTGGTATCTAAAATTATCGTGGTTATTTCTGACCATCCGGTCTAAGAGGGTCAAAAATAACCACGATAATTTTAGATACCAAATTGGTCGCTTTTCTCTGTCTGAACGCTGTGAGCGTCTAGACGAGGAGGCCTGACGATTCTCTCAAAAAAGAATATATACCACATCTGTCAAGTGGCGCTACAAATGGATGTACCTTTTGAGTAGCTCTAAGCACCTCAAATAAGGTCGCGAGAAGTAGGGTAGCGAGAGTATCGGTCTCTTTAAAATGTAACATTGAAAAGTAGCAGCATATTAACCAATTAATTAAATAGCAGACACTCGTAAAATGAGTTGTTGGGGCAATGCCCGCTATTTTTGGTTCTCCATAATATTCGAAATAACACACCACATTAACATAACAAGTTACAGGTTTATTAAAACTAATTAAGAATAAAATAGGGCACAAGGTCTTCAAGTTATAAAATATGCTGCCATTCGACCCAAAATACCAAATTCAACTCTCGCGCATTATCTGCTTATAAGCGACTCTAAAAAACTCATTTCTGCCATCGCAGGGCTTTTTATAAACAAAACTAGGAACTACTTTAAAATTCTATCTTTCTCTTTCTTAAGGCAATCAATCTAAACTATTCTAAGCAAACATATAAAAAATGCAGTGTTGTCACTGTAGCTTTTACATCCTACATTTTAATTATAATGAACTATTTGCTTAAGACCTATGAGAATACAACATGCCCCCCACCTTGAAAGGGTGTCTTTCAATGAAATCATACAAAGGTGTAACTAATCTAATTATTAATTATCATTAATACATTGATCGGGAAAACGACATATTTGGGAAATCGCGCGGCGCACTTCACCATTCTTTGTTTTTATGTTCACTACGCGCACATTATTATCTTGGCCACAAAAAACTTCAATAATTCTACCTAAGTTCCATTGTAATGGAGGTAAGTTTTTGTCCTTCATTAAAACTAGGTCACCAATTTTTGTATTTTCCTTTTCTACATACCATTTTGTTCTTAGTTGTAATTCGGAGACATACTCACAAGACCACCTTTTCCAAAAATGTTGAAATAGCATTTGTAAATGTTGATATCTAGACAATCTAGATATTGGTATTTCTGTTAAGTTTGGATCAGGTAGTGTTGTGTGTCTACGTCCAATCAAAAAATGTGAGGGTGTTAGAATTTCATAATCATCTGGGCTAGCTGACATGGGTACTAAGGGTCGCGAATTTAATACAGACTCGATTTGTGTAAGAACTGTATAAAGACCTTCAAAGGTCAGAGTAGAATTACCAAGAATGCGTTTTAGATATAATTTGCAAGACTTTACACCAGCTTCCCAGATGCCTCCGAAATTTGGTGAGTATGACGGTATGAACTTCCAAGAAATATTTTCATTTACCAAGCTTTGAGATATTGAGTCAGATTCTTTCCCTAAAAACTCACCAAGCTGCTGAAGTTCTCGGTTGGCACCGACAAAGTTTGATCCATTATCCGAAAAAACGCAATTGGGTTTGCCTCTTCTTGCTACAAACCTACGAAAAGTGGCAATAAAAGCCTCTGTTGTTAAGTTAGATACCAACTCCAAATGTATTGCCTTGGTCGACAAACAAATAAATAAGCAAATGTAACACTTGGATACCTTTGCTCCCCTTCCATTCCTGTCTTTAATATACAAAGGGCCAGCATAGTCAACTCCTACATTATAAAAGGGTGGTAAAGGATTAACACGTTCTTCAGGAAGTGTTCCCATAATTTGATCTACAGGAGTGGGAGTTGTACGAAAGCAGCTGATGCATTTATATGATATTTTTCTAGCCAAATTCCTGCCATTTATTACCCAATATTTATCCCTAATTGAACTTAACAACATTTGTGGACCAGGATGTAATAATCTTTTATGTTCTGACTCAAACAAAAAGCAAGTGAATGTATGTTTCGCTGGGAGAAGAATAGGATGTTTTTCATTGTATGAAAATTTAGAACTCGAACAAGGCCATTTTCATCTATAAAAGGATTCAGTCGCTGAACTGACTTCGATCTAATTTCATGTTTATCGTGAATGCATACAAGTTCTTGACCAAAACACTCTTGCTGAACTATTTTTATTAAAACCAACAATGAGTTCCTAGTGTCGTCTAAACAAAGAGGACTCCTTAGTTTAGTTTTATTCAACTTCAAGATATTTCCAAAGCGAAGACAGTAAGCAACGGTTCTAATAAGACGATTAAAATCGCTAAAGTTATGAAAGGGAAAGTCATTTTTAGTTACCACGATCTCACAAATATCTTTTTTCTTTTTACGTTCTGGTATGTTTTCAGAATACAGAATTTTATCATCCGCCCAAAGATGTTCTTCCTGCCACAAAGAATCTGGACCCTGCCACCATGTTTTACAAGTTATAATTTTATCAGGGGATAACCCACGCGATAGTAGATCAGCTACATTATCTTCTGATTTAACATACCTCCAGCTATCAATGTTGGTCAAATTCTGAATCCGACAAACCCGGTTTGATACAAAAGTCTGTAGAAGACTTGGACACATTCTTAACCAACAAAGAACCACTGTTGAATCACACCAAAGGAATATATTATTGAAATGCAGTTCCATAGAATCCATTACCTTTTTTAATAATTTAGCCAATAGCAGAGCTCCACATAACTCTAACCGTGGGATTGTTTGGGTTTTAAGAGGAGCCACCTTAACTTTGGAGCACAATAGAGAAACTTGAATGTCATTATTAGTAGAAAAACTTTTTAAATATATGCATGCTCCATATGCATCGCATGACGCATCGAAAACCCATGAATGTCAATTCTTACAGGGTCTTTTAGAAGTGCATGTCGGTTTATAGATAAATTATTTAAGTTATAAAATTGATCTTTTAGTTTTTTCCACTTTGAGTCCAAGTCCATTGGCAATGTTTCATCCCATGATACTTTTAGGGACCATAATTTTTGCAAAAGAACTTTAGCAATTAGGATACATGGACCTAGAAGTCCAAGTGGGTCAAAAATCCGTGATATATCAGATAGAATAACTATTTTGCTAGTTTTCGTAGAAGTAGAAAAATTGATACTAAACATCAAGTTATCTAATTTGAATCACCAAAACAATCCCAACGTTTTATGTTGATCTTTCTCACCAAAATGAATATTCATTAAATTTATGGAACAAGGATCCTCAAATGTCTGAATGACATCAGGATCATTTGACACCCATTTTCTTAATTCCTTACATCCAGTTTTTAAGATACAATCTACATTTTTACACAACTCCAAAGCCCTTTCAGTATCACTTGACCCAGTCAACATGTCGTCAACATAGAAGTCTTTTAATATATCATTGGATGCTAATGGAAAGGTCTCTGAATTTTTTAAGCCAAGCTCCTTTAAACACCTTATGGCTAGGTATGGAGCTGACTTAGTACCATAAGTTACTGTGTTTAATTTATACTCATTTATTTGACCATCAGGTTTGGGCCTCCACAAGATCTTATGCAGTGACCTTTGAGAAGGATCGACCAAAATCATTCTATACATCTTAGCCACATCTGCACACACAACCACATTGTGCTTTCTGAACCTTAAAAGAATGGCAAATAACTCATCTTGTAAATTTGGACCAGTATACTGAATGTCGTTAAAAGATAAACCTGTGTCAGTTTTTGCTGATCCATTGAACACAACCCTCAACTTTGTAGTCGTGCTATGTTCACTAAGAACACCATGATGGGGTAGGTAATAAGAGATTTCGTCTTCAGATGATTTTTCTACCAATGACATATGTCCCATGCTTCTATATTCTTCCATAAATGCCACATACAATTCTCTCATATTAGAATTTTTAAGAAGTCTTTTTTCCAACGATAAAAACCTATTCAAAGCATATTGTTTAGAATCCCCAAGTTTATCTGGTGAGTCGGCCAGTGGAATTTTTACAATAAACTTCCCTGATGCATCACGAGTTGTTGACCCAGTAAAAAGCTTTTCATACTCCATATCTTCCCTTGAAATAATCTTATTTTCAAGTGACAGCTCCTCTATCGCCCAAAATTTTTCAAGTTGTGTTTGAATAGTCGAATTTGCTATTAGATTATAGTTTGAAATTTTCGAGTTCATAATAATATTAGGAATTATTGATCCAGTAGCAATCCATCCAAGCCTTGTTTTTTGAAGGACTGGTTGATTCTCACCTAATGGTATTTGTCCAACACATAACAATCTATAAAATGCATCAGCTCCAAGTCGCATATCAACTTTACCAGAAAAGGCAAAGGATGGATCTGCAAGCTTAATATGAGGTGGGATGTTAAAGGGCATATTTAAATTTTCACTTGGAATAGAACCATTTATATAAGGAACGACCAAACAATTTATCTCCAATTTAAAGAAATAATGCAGTGAATTAATTTGTAATGAACATTTCTTTTTTATATTCGACACAGTCTGATTGATACCAACTATTGAAATGTCAATATCTTGTGTAGGAAAACCTTACTTGCTTCCAAAGTAATAAGATTAGACTGAGAACCATTGTCTAATATTACTCGCATAGTCTGATGCTTACCATAAGCATCGCGGACTTGAACCAAGGCAGTTGACAACAACACTTCAGGCCAAGCATTGCTGTTATTAGAAAAAAACAGATTTTATTTGAACTATTGGTTGATTATTAATATTAGAACCATCAGGGTCATGAGGGGGTTGATTTCTTGAAGTATCTTTATTGTTAGGATTCGCATCCATTTTATTATCATAATGCAACAATGTATGATGTGTATAGCCACACTTCCTACATTTACTCGACTCACATTCTTTGCTAGTATGACTACCTTTACGCAAACAATTCAGACACAAACCCAAACTCTTCGCCTTTTCATACCTCATTTTTAAAGTTAATTTTAGAAAATCTGAACAATTTGTTATAAAATGTTTGTCTTTACAATAAGAACAAACAATGTTTATAGCCATCCAAGATTTGCTCTTATGTTCCAGTTTTTTAAAATTGTTCTCACCTCTCCACACATCCCTATGGCCTGCCTTCGGTTTGTTTTTCTCCAAAGCTCCTAACATCTCAATCCTAGATTTTAAAAATGTCTTGAACTCATCCAAGCTTGGTAGCCTATCACGGGGCTTTTTTTCTTCCCATACTCTCTGAGTCGTCGAGTCCAGCTTACCATTTACTAAGAAAATAACTATTGGATCCCAATTGTCTGTTTGAATACCTAGTTTACCTAACGCATGTAAATGCTTTGTTATATTGTCTACAATGCTACGTAGATCGCTATATGATTCTTTACTCATAGAAGGTAGCTTAACAAGGAGTTTAAGATGTTCATTCACCAACACTGCTGAATTGTCATATCTTTCAGAAAGCATATACCAAATAACTGAATAATTAGAGGCTGTCATGTCAACAAGATGAATTA
>MU193057.1:0-10881 GCA_016904865.1 Pissodes strobi
TAGGTACAAACAAAAATTTGAAAATATCTCAAAAATGGGAACAGATAAATAAAATGCATTATTATAAATTCATTAAGATTAATTCAATATCAATGCAGAATTGAAATAGGAAGTAAATATTTTAGAACGTTTTCCATTTAACCAATTTTTTATCTGTTACAATTTTCAAGATCCCAAGAATACATTCCTTTTCAAACACACTGTATGTTAAGAACCCAGAATGATGCTTCAATTTATCTTTTTATAACATCAGAATATGCGTATTATTATAGCCTCTAAAGGGCTTACCGACCAAAATCACATCCAAAAATCGGTCAATATCTCTCGGTCTATATGCAAGAACGCTTGGAAAAGTGTATTGACATTTGTGTAACAAGAAATCCAAATTAGATTTTTGTAATTATGAGTATAATTTTCTGTAACAAGAAATCCAAATTAGATTTTTGTAATTATGAGTATAATTTTCTTTAAAACTGTGAGTGTTCTTTTTCACTTGAATACATTCTTATTCATTTACATAGAATGCGGCGTGGCAAATAGTAAATACGGTCGAACTCTCCCTGCATGTAGATACAACATCATTTTTGACAAATGTTTATAGGAAGTCTTTTCTTCATATGTCGACCCAACAATTTCGATCTCAGAATTTAGGGCAATATGTCAACAAATAAAAATTGGGGAAAAAATCGCATGCTAAGCCTTGGTCTTGTGTAAGGTCTCGGTCTTGGTCTATGTCTCGTAAACTTGGAGCTGGTCTTGATCTTGGTCTTGGTCTTGCTTTTTCTGCAAGACCAAGACTAAGACCGCAAGACCAAGACCAGTCTCGCTCATCACTAGCTACGTTTCTGGTTAGTAGCGGATCAGATATTTTACAGCTGAAGCGCTTAGTGGGATGGAGGTCCAATATAGTTATTGAAAGTTATGTGAATGGATGCATGTGTAGGTAACTCAAACTAAAACCGCAATTGTGATATCTTCAACAACTTTGCCATCATCCTCTTGTAGCAATTCAAGCTAGCTACCTCCTCTTGTTAACATTACGAGACCTGCCAGTGGGCAACACATAACATTTTCTACCAGTGAAATTTAACCTCAAATCATTACGGTTTCCTCTTAAACATTTTGGTTAAAGCCTACAATAAGTCAAATTTGACCCTTAATTTTAACAAATAAATGTGACAAATTATGTTCAATCATCATCAATCATATTTATTTCTTTATAAGTTACATTAGTTCCTTAACTAACTACCAGCTACAGTACCTATCTAACCGTCGGGTTTACTTGAAGCCAGTGCTTCACCCGCTACGGCGTTAACCCTGCACAGCAAGGGACTCGGCCTAAGCTAGGAGTAATCGTTAATCCAGGCCAATATATCAATTTACTTGGGCATACCCTTCAAACGTATTGCATATTCGTTACCCACAGGATGACTGAGTAGTCTTGAATTCATGTTAAGAGGTGAGTACTATCTACAGGGAAAAGAGAATCAAAAACCCTGCTTTGGAATGACAAACACAACATTTATATCCTATTTACATATTTACAGTAAGCCGAAGGTGGGTGTTCCCACTCTCCGGTTTGCATGTTTAGCGGGGGAAGCTCCTCCCCCCGAATTTAAGTAAGTGATTTTCAGTGTGAACTAAAAGTTAAACTTATCGATTCCATTGCTGAAAAATTGCAGTGTAGCTTGAAATATCGCATTTTTATTGCCTTCGCAGGCTTCAAGACAGCCTGCAAAGTCTTCGAGTGCTAGGAGAAGTTGTTCAATATTAACTAGAGAATTTATTTTGTCTGTTACTGTTTGCAATCTAGTAAATGAGTTGACTATAGGGTTATCTAATATTGGCCTAGATTCGTTATTACTTACATTACTATTAGTATTTACATTTCTTTCAGTATTCACACGGACATTATCGCGCACCTGCACGTTTTCACATTCATTTCCACTCTTTTTGCTCTGGGTCTTGAGAGGGGGGAAGTTTCTGTTAAAGTCTCTACCGGTTGTTGCTGCACGCTGCTTTTGCCACGCTGGTCTCTCAGGAAGGGGCGCTGGTTTAAAGTTTCGCTGCTGGTTGGGTTGTTGACTCGGTCGAGTCAGCTGTGAGGCTTTAAACAAGTACACCGGGCACTTCGGGTCGGTTGATCGGTGTTCTCCATTGCAATTTGCGCATCTTATGGCATCTTTATTACATTCAGTTATCTGGTGGCCGCCCGCGCATTTTGAGCAGCGCCAAGCCCGCTGACAATATGTCAAGGCATGGCCATGTCCCTGGCATCTCTTGCACTGAGTAATTACTTTATCGTTAGTTCTGTATGCCCAACTGATAACTACACTCATTAGGTGTTTGCAGTGCTGATTCAAATACTTAAGTGTGATATTTCCTTCTGTAACCACTAGGAAAAGCGGCGCTCTTGTCTTACGCATTGGATATACTTCTTTGATTTTCAGTTCGTATTCGTCAATGAGGGCGTTTCTCACCTCTTGCGGTAAGATCCCGCCATCCAGGCCCCGCAGGACGAAGGCGTGGGTTTTGGTTAGCTTATCCGCGTAAGAATGGAATTCCATGTTCTCGTTTTCGAAGATGCGTTTTAGGTTCGCCCAATCTTTGGTCTCGGTACACCAAACTATTGTCGAATTTTTGGTGTATTTGACTTTGAAATCGCGGACCTTGGCCGCTCTCAAGTTGGCCAGGAATTCCTGGTGGCTTTTAACACCACCCTTAATAACTATGGGTGGCGGCGGTGCAGGCTTGGTTTTTAGCGTGCTTTTAGGTCTAGGCTGAACTCGTCTAGGCCTAGAAGTCTGCTGAGTTGGGATATTCTTCTCGAGTGAGACGTCCATGATGCTATCTTCTTCGGTATCGGAGAGTGGCTCAAAGCGATTGCTCGTCTTGATGCCCCCCATATCTAGTTCTACTTCCTTTATGTTCTTTATAAACTTTAAGGTCTTAAAGGGCACCTTAAAGGGGTCCTTTTTAGGGATTGCGCCCTTCGAAGCAGGGTCTACTGTCAGGAGCACAGAAGTCAGGGGAGGAGTCGACTTTGCCTCAGTGGGCGGAGCCACGTTGTCTGCCGGCGGTACGTCGTCTGGCGTAGCTCTACTGTCTAACGACGCAGTTTCCATGTTCGTTGTGGCCAAGGTCGATGGAAGGTCACCCACTGCGTTTTTTTGTGCGCTTTTTTGCTCGTTTTCAGAAATCTCACCTGATCGTTTTTTCTTGTATACAGGTGACGTATCACTTTTAGGTTTCGTTGATTGATCGTTATTGGGTGTTGCTGACGGGGCCCTTTTGCTTTTTTGGCCGCAGTCAATCTTCGATTTTACTTCACTTTTCCGGTTTTTGATCCTCTTGGGATGTGCTTTGGCTATATGATCTAGCCCCCTGAAGAATGCTTCTTCAAGCTCATTATGAGCCGCATTTTCATTTAAAAGAACCGAGAGCCAATGCCGGCATTCGAGGCATCTAGGGAATTCCTGCAGGTTTTTTACCAGCTTATTAATTTCTTTAAGCGTCTTTGCACGATCGCTTAGGTCAGAATCGTCCCGAGAGATCTCGGAGAGATCGTCTCCCGTCTCAGACATTTCAGTCAATGGCCGGGGATCCGTCCCCGAAAACTGCAAATTTTTAAGATTTCTAGTTGTTTACTAGGGTTTGTGTACAAACCCAAGCACAACCATGAAAAATACACCTTAGGAAGATGATTTAGGCTTGTCGAGCTTAAGTACCACGAAATACGGTCTAAAGTCGCGTGCGGGCTCAGGTAACTGGAGACCCCGCGAAATCCAGTCTGCTCTCTAAGACGGTCGAAAGCAGAGTGTTGCAAATTATGTTGATTCTACGTATTTCTTATATAAGAATTGTTCAATAAAGATATTGCATAAATATTTTGCTTTATTGAATGAGTGGGAGAAATAAGAGAAGCACATGAGTGGGGGAAATGAGTGAGGAAAATGGGCGAGGAAAACGGAAGAGGAAAATGGGTGAAGAAAATGGAAGAGGGAAGTAGACGTAGGTAATGTGACACTTCGAAATCTTCAATAAGGTTAGTAATGTCAACATTACATCTATGGTTGTAAATAAATTTAATGTTTTCCTTCACCGGAACACTAGTAGAAGCAGCCTCAATGTTTTTTCAAGGACTCCACATAATGCTGTTTCATGGGTATAATATTTGGAAAAATGATATCGCAATACAACTGAACAATAATAAATAAAGATTAACACATTTTCCACAAAAGTTATTTACATGCTATAGGGGGATTTGTACGTAAACAATGAAGACATTTAAAATTATCTTTTCATACCTACAACAGAGGAAATTTTAGATATATTTATACCTAGAAATTATTACTATCCAGTCCTTTACTAATGTTGCGAAAACGGGGGGGATTTATGACCGCAAGGGGCATACCCTTATCTTCACAGTGCACGCGTGTATGTACAATTTTGAAAACTAGTCAAAGGTAAATCTATAAGGACCATGAATCCTTACTAGCCAGAACCGTAAAAGCTTGTTGCTATGTTTCGATCATCCCCCGTATTTCTCTAAACAAAGTTATTAAAAATAATACAATAAAAGTTAGGTAATTGAAAAAAAAATAGCACGTTATGCTAACAATGTTTCTCTCTAAAACCGCCTCACTAAGGGTTTGCGAAGTTTTACAAGTAAATTTGCTATAGCAAACCGCTAAAATCGCTTTAAGCAAGCTTGAAATAAACTCTTTTATTTTCAATGGCTAAATTCGCGTCAGAACAAGGGGAGAATTTATGGTACCTAAATATGACTGGAAATACTTCGATAATAAAGTCTACAGTTTAGGTATAACGTGAATCTAATAGCAAATTCCACTGGTATAAAAGTATTAAGATTAAGAATACTTTATTAAGTTAAATGGCTCTATGTCTATAAAATTAATTGACACTAACTTATAGGAATAGATGCATGGACTTATAAAAAAGAATTATTGACAAGCTTTCCGATTAATGTTGTTAGTTAAAAATGTGCAAGCCTAAGGCGCAGGAAAGATTACATAGTTTTGATTTTGCACAAGTCCGAGCTAAATTTGAGGGGAAGAGTCAATGAAATATACTAGCCACAAACAGAAATTTTTAGAAATACAAAACATTTCTGATTTGCTGGCACCAACTATTAAAAAAAAATTTTGATTTGGATAAAGTTGCTAATCTTAAAGTCTTCCTGAATGTCAATGTCATTTCGAGGCCAATTTTCCTTGTACTGGCTTCAGGGTTGCTCTCAATCTCTTCAATCTACTATTCTCACTGTTACTAATCTTTCTATGATGCGTTGACTAGGCCCGCTTATCAAAGTCGATATGTAAATATTTCAAAATTTGATATTTTCTGTCACTTCATATCAAAATATTGAAATACAAATTTTAAAGAAAATCGTAGATTTAGCGATTAAAATCAATATTAAATTATTCGAATCATTCAGAAAATAATGTTTTTTCAAAAACCGTTAATGAAAATTGCAAGAATTAGCTACAATCGACAAAACGAAATCCAATATGGAGGACGCAGTTTAATCGGTGTTAAACAGGTCTATTGCAATAATAACTTATCTAAACAAAATTTATTCAGAAAATCGGGCTGACTGGTTGGTCCATTTTACGATGAAGGCAAACGCGACCCCCTTCTCCCTTTCAGGAATATTCTCAAAGCAGGTGTCAAAAAACTGCATCCAAATGTGGAAGTAAATTGTGAGATTCTGCATATTATGATTAACTAGACAAGTATTAATAGGTTATGCAATATGACCATATTTTGATTTTTATCAATCTTTAAACCAACCCCCGTGAAAAGAAATGTATTCTGATTTTTGAATAAAATGGTGAACAACATTCCTAGTAATGAAATAGGGAACTACTCAAAAGCAATCATCAATAATACTTCCATTTTCCGACTGTTACAAGTATAAGCGAGAGGGTTGATGGCAGATTTCTGTAATTTTTTTAAGTCGTACTAGCTAAGCTTCTTTGTAGTAAAATGATAATATTTTCTTTGGTGAAAATGTATTTTTATCGGCCTATATGAGATCGTGTGTAATAATGTATGTTGTGCTTGTCATATATTTTGGAGGAAGTTTGTTTCGTTATTCTCTCTCACTTATTTTAATTATGCCGGGACCTTGAAAATTTAATTTGGCGGAATCATATCTAATTGCAAGTTCAATATTTTCCCTTGAGACCCATCATAAATCAAACATATAAGATATGATATCTATTTCGTAGGTTTAATCAGTTGTGTGATTAAATAAATATGCTATGACGAAAAAAGATAAACAAGTTTTTGAACCTCAGTGCATTGTAGCACCGAACATTACTTACTGTATTGTTCGGAGTTCGATATTGTAGTCTGGCAGAAATCAGCAGACTTTATTTGGAAATAGATAAATATATTTTTCGCATTTTTGATAATAATAGAACAATTTATTGCAATAAAGATAATTTGGATAAGAGAAATTTTACTGCGTAGCGATAGCTTACACTCAGTTCTCACGTTGTTCAAAAATCATGTACAAAAAACTGGCTGAACACGAGTTGCTCTCAACATCTCGGGATTCATAATTTTTTCGTAAGCGGATAGAAATACCGATTTTCCACTGCAATATAGCGAGCATGCAACATTGCGAGGCTGCAATATTGCGACATTGCAAGGCATCGCGCATGCTCATTTTTTGACACACATTTGGCAAAGAACTCTCAATTTTCGGTTAACTGCTTTCAGCAAGCCTGGTCGTCTAGTGGTTAAATGCTGTGCTTGTGATTCGACGGCCCGGGTTCGATTCCCGTCAGTGCCAACAGATGTTTTTTTAAGGTTATGTGTTTCTTTTTTTAATTTGGGTTAGTTTTGTTTGGTTGCGTCTCGGAGCGAGCGAAGCGAGCGTTGGGCCATGCGTAAAGTCAAATAATAGTCAACGTTTCATAGGAACATTATGATACACATGAAGCTTCGCAATATTGCAGCTTTGCAATAGTGCAGCCGGTCATTGCGCTCAAATCCAATGTACCCAGACTCTCGTCAAAATGTGACAATCTGTTCACTGTCAAAATCGAATATAATTTGATGTTGCGATGTTAGATATGTGTGTAAGCCTCTTACATAACCTAGCTACACTTCACATTCATTTAATAAAACATTAGGTTTGTTCTAGCAGCGATTTCAAATCAAAGCCAAGCCATCCGGAGCTTGCGCATTGCAATATAAGCGACACTTAAATCGCTATGCGCAAACTCCGGATGGCTTGGCTTTGGTTTGGTTTGGGTTTAAATCTTGAAAGAAGAAGACATTCGTGGCAAAGATCACAGGATCTGGTATAATTGATCCAATAACAAAATATTTAGAAAACTGTGTCAACATTTCTCGTCTTGATGATTGTCAACCTTCAGAACCGTTAATATTTTTTATAATTTGTTTTTGCAGTGAATATGATTAATACGATTTTTTTATTGATATATCAAAGTAACTTATTTAGTAATTTTTTATAAATTTTTAAAACTAATTTGCGTCCATTAATTTGTATTACTACTTAAAAATGGAAGGTATGAAATACTTATTAGAAATAACCTTACTTGATAATAACTTATAATTTATTGTACCTTTGTTTAAAATATAATTCAAACTGTTCTTTTAAAATTGATTTATTATGTATACTGTTATAATTTTCTCGTAGTGGATGCTACTTAGGTATTATTCGGCAAATGCCTTTGTTTCCCAATAAGGCAGTGTCCAAAAATAGCATTCCAAATTAGGGGACCTGCAACTCTATAAATACCGACAAAAATTCTGTTGGACGGCGTAGAGTTTTAGCGCTGTGATTAATGTGACGTTTACGATGAGCTTTACGATTTTTAAAAATCTAATGATAGTATTTATTGTGTTGTTTTAGTTTTAAAATTTTTAGGTTGCCTGAATCCAGACGCTGCAGTTTTTTTAGTTTTCACTAACAATGGGCTGCAAGAGAGCGGGCACCTTTCACGTTTTCGCCTACAAAACTGAAATAGTTATTTACATTACAAGCTGCGAAAGTTTACTTTTAGGTGCGAGGTGTGTTTAAATAGCCGAGGCGAAGCGTAGCGTAGCCGAGGCTATTCAAAAAACTCCAAGCACCTGAAAGGGCTTTCGCAGCGTGTAATGTATTAAACTTTTCATTCTCCCCTCTCGATTTCTTAAAATAAACATATTCAAATTGATGCTGAAAATCCCCAATCGATTGTAATAAAATTGATATAAGGCGGCTTATTGTTATAAAAATACCAGTATCACATTGTTGCTTGTTAACGTTACTAAGGTAACATTCATGTCAATTAAAAATTATTAGTTTGACATTTATCAAATAATAATATTATTGAATAGTTAAGTTGATAACTTTGGTATTTAGCGAGAGTTTAACAAAATATGAGTTCTATTGAAGCATCGAGAAATTAATAATTAGTCTCGTTGTATTGAAGATGCAGCGAATATTGCGTGCAGTTGTAGTTCGTTACCAGATAAATCTAAAAATCGGTACAATCAAGTCTATGAAAATTTCGTTAAATGGTGTACAACTACAGATGTGTCCCTAATAACGTAAGACGCATTATTGGCAGTGCCGCCGTTGCTTTTGGACAAGATTTCAATCAACATTTGCCATTAAATATTTCAGGTTCATATAACAATTTAAATTTACATTTAATTTTTATTCTAAATAACGTTTGACATTGACAACGTTGACTTATTTTTATTTTTTTCGTCACCCAGGGCACGAAAGTTTTTCGTACTTAGCAACCTATCACCTAGCATGTTTTACTTTCGCTTTCGCTTGACCTTTTAAAACAGAAAATTATAATTTCGTAGAGGGGAGAATGAAAATAAAATTACTTGTTGCGCCTCGGGATTAGACTCTTACAATGTTTTTTTCCAGTTTCAGCAGATATCTGTCACAAAGTAATAAAAACGTGTTAACACAGAAATATCCTGCCAACTAAAATATTGCAACTTTAGCACAATGGCAAATTAACTAAACTTACATAGAAGGTTTTGTTTTTGATAGTATTTCTTTTATTCTTAGGTTTTATTTATAGCCTTTATGCCGATTATTTATTATTATTGCTACCCATTATATTGATATGTTTTATTATTGTCTACCAAGTTAAATTATTTGTTAAAGTGATTACTGGATATAGGTACATCAGTATCAGAAGGGGTGGTCCCTATATGGATTCATGCGGCAATATTTATGCAGATAAATTTCCAAAAATTGAATGAAATACTTAATTTCACAAATGTCTGATGATTCACAGTGCATCCAAAAGTGTAAAGAAATATTTTAAAATGTTAAAGCGCAACAACACTTAATGTATATTAACCAGAGTCCATGGGTATAAAAGAAACATGTGTATAATACTGCAAACAAATACTTACGAGTTGGGGAAGGAAAAAGAGTAGTGGCAAAATTAGAAAAAATCAACGGGTTTTAGGGTTTTAAGGCAGGTCCTAAACCTCGTCTAATGGAATTTCTTTGAGCAAAAAACAACTTTTAAACAAGGCTTGCAAAAACATGATCGCCGTTCAAAACAATTTCTGGATAAGGCTTAATCCACGAAGTACATCGTATTTTCGACATAATCACCAGCTACTTTCGTTTTCACTTTCACTCTCACTTGTTTTAGAAAATTATGCAAAAAATACATATCTTGAAGACCCGTAAAAGTTTTTTTGTATTTTATAAAAATGGCAATAATGTACGACACAATGCGTTAGAATTAACACTTTGTCAAAAACACCATCAGAAATTGCTTCGTACTTGTGCCTACCCTGAAATATACACCGGTCACTCTATGAGAAGATCAACCGCTACATTCTTGGCAAATTCAAGGGTGAATATCACAACATTAAAACCACATGAAGGATGGAGATCTGCAATAGTGGCAGAAGGATATGTAGAAGAATCCATCAACAATAAAATTGAGTTTGCAATTGTTCTTACAGCACACCAGATTAATTCAATTGAATTAGCATTGGTTTATAAGGAGCGAGACAACACACACCAACTTCCCAAAAATTCCTCTTGCGGGAACAGCTCTTTAAGGCCAGCATGTTCAGTAAAAGTGGTTGCAACTACTAGGTCTCTTATATTTATCCTATTATGCGCCCAGGGAAGCAACGTCTTATCCAGGCCTCAAAATCGATTCTTTTGAAAGTTTCTCTTTTTCTTTCTTAAAATTCACAGTTGATGATACTCAGTTTATGATATGCAAATTAGGCCCCTTACTATTTGGAAATTTCACTGTTGCTTGTTGTCTACGTCTAGCTCGCCCTGTGGGACGTCTACAGTACAAGTAAAGTGTAACCATTAAATACACAATACATTGACTGTGACTTTGACTTTGTGTTCTTTGTCCCCCTTTGGAATTAAAGATTAAGTCCCTTTGAGAATTATGGATGATTATTTTGTATCAAGTAAAGTGAGTTTCATCGATGACCAAAATATGTATACATATGCCTTCCGTATAAGTTTCTTCTAAGATATCCCATTACCCGCGCAGCCTCGGAAGCAACGTCTCATCCAGGCCTTAAAATCGTTCCTTTTTCCGGCTTCCCTTTTTCTATCCTAAAGTTCTAACCCATTTGATAATAATCACTTTTTATTATATGTAAATTAGGTCCCTGACTATTTGGAAATTTTACTGTTGCTCATTATCTACGTCTAGCACGTCCAGAGTACAAACTAAATTAGTTTTATCAATGATCAAAACATGTATACATACGCCTTCCGTAAAAGTTTCATCTAAGAAATCCCATTATCCGCGCAGCCTCGGAAGCAACGTCTTTTTTTTTCTACCCACTTTTTTTTTCTAAGCCAATCATGTGCTATTC
>MU193058.1:0-25169 GCA_016904865.1 Pissodes strobi
GTTCGTATTTAAAAAAAGAAAGTTGATGATGATCCCTTGAAGACGAAATGTCGGAATTCAAACTAGATATCATCATTGGATAGAGCGGAAAAAGTGGCAATGCAAAAGTGCAATTAGATTTGCAATCCGTTCTTAAATAAGCTCAGGAAAAAAATAAAACGATTTTTCAAAATTTCGGTTTTTTCCGGATATCTCCGTAAATACTCGGAATTTTAAAACTTTCTAAACGGCATATTGTTAGGCACTTAAATGCGCAATTTTGCCTTAATTTGACCGACACTGTATCTCTTACGGTTTTCGAGTTCCCCATACATAGACACGAATTCGAGCCACCCTGTACAGATGAACGAGGTAACCCTGAGGAAGAAGCTATAGTGACGAACACTTTGACCAGATCAGTTCAGTTCTACGCGTCGCGTCGCGTCGCTTCGCTCTGAATGATGAGCTTTATTAAGAACTGATCCTGTCTCAACAAACTTAGTAATACGTTTACCAACATACTGGTCATTTAGATAATTGTCAGGGTTGGAGTCGTCAATTAAACGAGCAGTGGCTCTAACACAGCTATAATTTGTTAAAATAGAGCTTTACAATCTCTACTGATTCCTGAATAGAATAAACAATTCTAAAAACAGTGCCAAAAATGCTTTTAAGCAGAAACCAAAATTACACTGTCACTGCATTGGTTTTGTTGGCATATTCTTAGCAGTAAAACGAATTTCTTATTATATTAAAGAGTAAAAAATTAAGTTAATTAATTACTAAAAGGTACTAAAATGTCATCAATTTATTTTCGTATAATCAAAGTAGAATGGATTATTGACAAAATGGATTTAATTTTTTTTATCGAAATTGTTTAACTTTAAAACAAGTCATAACCGTCAAAAACGCATCCTCCGTTCTACATTACAAGTTTTAGGCAAGGGCTTTTCACATTCTGGGGATGATTAAAAACCATTAAAAGTATTTGGCTTTAGGAAAATTAGGTACTTAAAAGGGAAAGTGAAGAACAAAGCTCTAAAAGTTGTCTCTCCTAGTTAAAAATTGAATTTCTCAAAAACCACTGTAGCAATTTAAAAACGTAATTTAATGGCTTTAAAGTTAGGAATATTTTGACCGCTCTGAGTAATAGGTTTAATTGCTTCGTTGACTGTTCCTCTCTCTCTCTCTCTCTCTTTCTCTCTCTCTCTCTCTCGCTCTCTCTCTCTCTCTCTCTCTCTCTCTCTCTCTCTCTCTCTCAATGAGTGTTAAATAGACGAGCGTAGACAGCTTTGAGCTTTACATGCTTTTGCCTAGACAGCTCAGTCTTGTTCACTATCCGGGAAAAACTGTTTTACTTCAAAAATATTGGTCAGAGACATTTTCCACCGCGACACTGGCGCTATGATGATAACATAGTAGCAGTGGCAGGTGATACTCGACGCAAAAGTTTGATTTTTGAGGAAAATGTTTATTTTTGACTTGAACAACTTTCGTATATCAGATGAGCCAGCTTGTGTGTTGGAAACTTCATACGCACAAAACAGAAAGGGAAAATAGCCTACTGGCCTGCACGGTGTATTAGGTATACGATGTATAGCTCTCTCCCCTTTTGTCTTCATCAAAGATTTATCTCCCACTCTATATCCGCCTTGTGTCCAAATCCTGGAGAGTAAGCTGGTGAATGTGTTACTAACTTTACGAAATGGGTGACACGGGAATGAAATGTTTGACACGGCAACGCGAGCGCAAACGTTGGGACAAATAAGGCGACACGAGATTTTGTTTCGGTCTGTCCACAATTCAAATGAAGCAGGGGATAGCCATCTTTTACCTAAGTATTTTCCACGTCATCCGCGCCGAACTCGCCTATCTTTCTCTGACAAGAATCCGTCGGTAAATGGTTTTTTCTAAATATTTAATACAAAACATGTGGTAAAAAATGGCAGAGAGAGTTATGCATCATATACCTAATACACTGTGAACGCCTGTAGGCTATTCTCAGTTTCTGTTTTATGCAAATGAAGTTTTACTTCTGGTGTGTGGTCCACAAGCACACTCAATTTTCCTTGTGTGGGACACACACTCTAAAAGAAGATCCTTTCTTAAATCTTATATTTTGTAGGTAATCCTACAAAAGCTTTGAAAATACCTATTGCATAATTCAAAGTACTTTTAAAAATGTTATTAACAATCGAAATACAAACACATATATTTATTTAAAGGGCAAATTAATGGCTGTCAACCTTCTTATTATCATCCTTTAAACGTCAAAAGTAGCGCATATTATGTATTGCATTTTCAAATAAACAAATAACTTATAAACCGTTTTGCATAAAATTGCAATACTTAATTTTGCCTACTTGTAATATTCAATCGTTTAGTTATAAAATCCCTCTTTTAAGCTTAAAAATAGAAATTAGATAAGTGGTCTAAATATAATCAATTCACAATATTATAAATATATGCAAGTCAATTTAAATGGATCTGTAAATTCCATTAAAAATATTGATTTATGCATCAGGAGCTACTTAAAATTCAAGAGGACCAATGTTGATCGACCTTAACATTGGTTGACCATAACTGTTTGTTTAATTTCGTTAGATTCTGTATATAAGGCCGAAAGGATGTTATATTGCTACCAGTTTACTTTGCTTGATTGGCTCATCAGTTTACCCTGCTTATATAGTCAGTTTAAATAAAACCTTTAAGATGTATAAACTTGTAAGTACCTTGATGTATAGTTTAATATTACTTAGTTTCTACCTTGTCCATTTTCTACTGTTCGACAGAAATGGTGTTTATTCATTTAACAATACATCCAGTACTAACTACTACTAATAATTTAGGAAATAATTTATCACTGACTAATAGGCCAGTCACTAAGCTAAAAAAAAAGTATGAAGAATTGTGAAAATTTTACAAATCTTTTATCAAGTTTGCACCCTGCTATGATAAACGGAATATTGAAAATAGCTGAAAGAATTGCGAAAGGTATGAAAAAGGTTGTTTATGCTACAGAATATGGTTAGAAACCCGTTTGTCATTCTAAATAACTTTTTTTAGTATTGAAGATTTTTATAGAAAAAAAATTATTCGGCACGGCCACTATTTTAACGTTTTAAACACCAAGTGCTGGTCTAAATAATTGCCAAAGCCTTAAATTACAATCAGAGTACGATTTGCAACTCGATTAATAATGAAACATGATTTCTACTAATTACAGATAATATTTATACAATTTATTAAAATCTAATTTCATCGTATTAAAATCAAAAGTTTCAGAAGATAAAAAAAAGGCATGTAGTATATGAAATCCCTTGTAAAAACTGCGACGGAGTTGGGCAAATGAGTCAGTATTGGCTAGTCTGGACATATATTTGACAAAAAAAATCAAGCGTTATCAACACATATCATTGAAAAATAGCATAGTTTTGACGGTGAAAACGTAAAAATATTAAAAACAGAAATTCATGCAAAGAGACCGAAAATACATGAAATGATCGAAATTTAAAAAATAGAAATGACGTAAACATCAAAACTGACAAAAACAAACAACTCAGCAGAATATATTACAATATCATAAAATAAAAATAACAAAAGCCCAAAGAGTCGTTTAAGCTTGCAGTTATGCCTGTGTAAAAATCCTACCAGTGCCCTGCACTTCTTCCTTAATAGGCCCCTCAATCCCCTGGCCAGACTTCGCAGGCCCATGAATCATGAGCCTCATCTGTCTCATTCCTGGAGTCGTCCGCCGTACCATTTCGGCCCGATCCTCCGCCCAGGCCTCAAGAGCTCTTTCGCGAACACGCGCGATCCCTACATAGTGATCAAGCCCTAAATATCTACGTGCAGAGCCTTCCCTGAGTAAGGCGACCTCGTTTCCCGGTACATTTGAGTGTTCCGGTATCCAGACCAGCGGAAACTTTTTGTGCTTTGCAAGTTCAATAGCCACCTCCTACACTTCCTCACCAACAAGGAGCGCGTGCGGACCGACATTGAGCCTAAATGATCCGCTTGTAAAACCGTAGTGTGCTCGCCCAATGAGATGGATAAAATCCGCCACAGGGCCTCACAGTACCAGCTCCAGAGAGTGATCCCATTATGGATTCGTCTGTAAGCCAGACTAGTCCATCCCAGGATCCCAGCTTTCTCTCCATCCCATCCTCCTTCGTAGGGAAGAGGAAGTTTAGCTCCTCGTGAAAGCCTATTTCAGAAACCATTACGTCACCTGGCGTACCCAGGATGGTTAGGTCCCCAGAAAATCCCCGCCACTGACGCAATGGTCATGGTAGAAGCCATTGTCTCTCCACATTCCCGCATCAGGCAATCTCATGACCGCTCTAGCTGCCTCGTGCGTCATCTAGTCCACTGACGGAGGCAAATCCAAAGCCGCTATAATTTATCCAGCAACGTCGTCGTTTTAATGAATTCTCCACTAAATGATCGCTACGCACATGAGCATCGGATCAATTATCGTCCTATAGATCCACATGTTCTTGGCCCAAGTCTCCTGACCCCCCCCCCCCCCCCTGCACTAGACAGACACAATTCGGATCAAGTCCAATTTTTGGAAATAAATACTGTAAACAGGCAAAATACGATTTTCGCAAAGAAGTTTTACAATAATTTTGGATAAATTTAAAATTTTGTGGCACCGATTGCTAAACATTTTACTGGGGTTTTTGCGAGCTGGAAAGACTAAAAACTGCATGAGTTCATTTTCTTATTTCGGAGAAAGAGCCCGACACCGAACGTGGAGGGCCCTTTTTCCAAAATATGAAAAATGACCGAATGCAGTTTTTCTAAGGCAACACGCTCGAATTGAAAATAATCTGGTTATTTTAATGCACGAGTGTAATTCGGGGGAATATTTCGTGAATAACTATATGGTTTTAAAAAATAAAGTTTTATTTTTTTTTTAATACATAAACGTATATGTAACTCTAAACAAAATAAGAGACGCAAAAATACATTTTTAATAATGTCTTTTGACTTTACTTTGACGTTATTTATAAATTGTTGCTGTCATCGTAAGTTTACAATTGAAATACCATATACAGGGTGTTTCAGAATTAAATGCTAATCCTAGGGTGAAAATCTTTGAGTGATTTTAAGACAAGACGAAAATGTCATATGAACATAGGTCCGCAATCGCCTTATTTTTGAGATACAGGGTGTTGAAAATTTAAAAAAAAATCTGTTTTATCCCAATATTTTTCAAACCCCTGTAGATATTTCTTTATATTTTGCTAGGTATTAAGTACGTATAAAAATACATTTTTTTAAGCAATAGATTTTTTTCAACTCCAATCAGTGGGCTCTAACATTCAAAATTTAGGTAGTAGGACCGTGCAGATAAATGCATTTTATTTTTTTAATCGAAAACTGTTCGTCGGACAGAAAAAAGTCAAGAGGACATTCTTATTAAGAAATAATAACAGCTTTCGAAAATAAGTTTTATTTTGAAAAAAAGCAGTGGCGTTTCATTTTTTCGTTTAAAAATATAAGAAGGCATGTTAGTGGGGGCCCACTGATAGGAGTTGAAAAAAATTTTTGCTTAAAAAAATCTATATTTATACGTACTTTATACCTAGCAAAATGTAAAGAAATATCTACCGCGGTTTGAGAAATATTGGGATAAAACCGATTTTTTTTTTATTTTCAATCTCAAAAATAAGGCGATTGCGGACCTATGTTCATTTGACATTTTCTTCTTTAAATCACTCAAAGATTATCGCCCTTAAGGATTAGCATTCAATTCTGAAACACCCTGTACGATGAAATTATCGCCGGCCGTGCTCTTTCGGTTTCTACACTGCAATAATTATCGCTGTAATTTGCCGATAATTGCGCGTCCCTAATGGATTTTTTATAGATGAGGGAAATATTCGAATTAACACTCCAAGTAAATAGATACCATTTTATGTGCAACTAAGAAGGGAGGCCCTGTATCTTATCAACCGCTAATCGTAGATCATGGAAATAAGAAAATAGCCCAAGTAGTCAAAGGAAATTATTTTTGACTTTTCCGGTCGCATATTTGTAAACTGCAGATGCAATAGGACCTCTCCATAGCGCGATCGTAATAGGACCTCTCCATAGCGCGATCGTAATATAAATGTAGTTGTTTTGCATGCGTTGGGTTACTTTTGGTAAGGTTTTGTTCATGAAATGTTCTACTATTTGAATACGAAACATAACAGGGGTATTATATCAAACATTTATATTACAGTCGCTCTATGGCCTATCACAGAATCTTATGCGTCTGCAGAATACGTATATGCTTCCGGGTGGGTTTCTAGAGGGCGTAAATTCTACAACAAAACAAAGAATTAAAATATTTTCAACAAATATCTATATGTCTGGACTTTTTCGAAAATGGAAAATTAATAAAGTTCGATAATTTTTGCCTGACTTCCATTTTTTTATTTTTTTTTTGTATCTCCAATGACAAGGGAGGTCTGTCATAATTAGTCTGCTTTTGGATATAGAGGGTTGTGCCCATGGTAAAAAATGATGCTTAGGACATCCCTAATAACATACCGTTAATTTCACCCAAATATCACGGGTAACCAGTTTCCAATTAAATATTGCAGGGTCTTTTGGATAAAGAAAACACACTACCAAATTTGATATAGTATGACACCTTTATATCTATAGTGACATTTTATCACCTACCCATTTTAATAAACTGGATATTAAAACAACTGACAGATTCTGACAGCTCCGTCATATTTTTATTTCTCGGACTCCCAATTTTCAGTCAAAAAGGTTAAGTGACATATCATAAAATATGAAATATTGAAAAAGATGAGTGCTGTCATTTGGCAGAGCTTTGACAGATGTCAAAATGGTTGACATTTTTCGATTTACCTTTTTCTACTTTAGCCGCATTCGTTAATGTCATCTTTTTCCTCGATTTGCTCTAACATTTTGACAGGCACGTGACTTGGATGTTCCTTTTAACTACACAGACCTCGTGAATGTCAATTTTTCAGAGCAAATCGAGGAGAAAGATGAAAATAACGAACGCCGCTTTAGTAGAAATCGATATCTTGATCATCGAGGTCTGTCATAATTAGTCTGCTTTTGGATATAAGATTTCAGTTTTTGATAGCTAACACCGGCTCACCTGTCATATATAGAGGGTTGTGCCCATGGTAAAAAATGATGCTTAGGATATCCCTAATAACATACCGTTAATTTCACCCAAATATCACGGGTAACCAATTTCCAATTAAATATTGCAGGGTCTTTTGGATGGAGAAAACACACTACCAAATTTGATATTACTACTAGTATGACACCTTTATATCTACAGTGACATTTTATCACCTACCCATTTTGATAAACTGGATATTCAAAGGTTTTTGCTTCAAAATTTCATTTTGCTTTGAAATTTCATTTTCCTTTAAAAAAACTGAATGAGGCGCATCTAAGGGCTGATTTTATGACTCCTAGCCTTGTTTTAATTGGAAGCCCTTAAATATTATTTTTGTATGCAGAAAAATGGTAAGCAAACTGCAATTTAATTATTGATTTAAAAAAAAATTGTAACAAACATTATGAGCCATAATAGTCTTAAATATATTTAAATCAAATAATCTATGATAAGCAGTTAATGAGATACAGCCGGCTTCCTTTCTTACTTCATATTTAATTATGCTCCTACAGTTTTCCTGAGCAAAGAGTGGCCAAATAAATACACAACTTGTCAATAACTTAAAACATCCGCTAAACGTATCGGGGAAAAGCAAAGAAGTCCTACACTCAGCTGAAATTTGTTAAAAATAATTAGAACAAGTACGTGACAAATATTAAGGTGGTACCTGGTATTCCTCTCTGAAATTGTAAATTGCACAATGTCTTCAAGTTTTAATTAATACTTTCTTCTTGAGGCAATTTGATTTCTTTAAGTAGATTTTTGAAGGCTCTGTATTTGCTGGTTCAACGTTTTCAATTTTAATCATATCCATATAAACTAGACATTTTTCGCTAAATCAAAAATTGGGAAATCCTATATGTCATTTATTTTAGGAAGACAAAAATCTGTCCCCAAAAGCTCATAAATCGTAAAATGATTATATATTTCAACAATTGGGATAAATAATCACTAAAATCGGATTAAACGTAACAATAGGGTGAGTTTGGAAATTTAATTAAAAAATTGAGGTAACAATCCCTCTTTGTCGATATGCGTACTTAAATAAAAAAAAATTAACCTGTTAGGAATTATCTCAGCTAAATTTAAGAAAAGAATAATACGTATCTAGTAATATAACCACCGTTAAAAGCACATAAACTTTATCACAAGAAAAGCTCGATGATGCATCCGACAAGAAACGAACTGTATGTAACTTTTCATGGTGTTTGACAATGTGGTAACAAACATAAAATGAATTGTCAAATTTACAGGTACGAAAAACGGACTTAAGTTTGAAGTTATTGCGATTTAAATACAATACAATATCTTTGAAACTGCTGTAGAAGAATCGCCATACTATACGAGAGAACTGTCCGAATTATGATTTTCAACATTGAGTTTAGGATTGTTTTCCCACAAGATTTTTCTTGAATATCGTACAAAGGCTTTGATTATACAGAATGGTTCATTGAGAATGGACCATATAGAGCAACTGTAGAATTCAAACATCGAAGTAGGACGACTGAGTCAAATCTTCCTTAGTGGTCATAGTCAATAATCTATAATTTTACAGATGAACAAACAAAATATATTTCCTAGAGCGAGTGTTTTTGAAATGTAATTTTTAGTTTCAAGGGAGGCACTACTGGTTATTTTCGATTAACAGAAATGTGAATGTTTAAGATAAAATTGAATTACAATTTACAATTAAAATAATGATAATTAGGTATTCAAAGCTGAAAGAGGTACTAATATAGAAATGCAATGATTAAGGAACTAATTATCCTTTACTTTAATAACCTAATATTTTTATTTCTAGGTCGTATTCGCCGCTATCTTGGCTGTTACCTTTGCCATTCCAGCCCCTGAAGCTAAGGCTGAGCCCAAGCCAGACGTATTTGCGTACAGCTCACCCCTTGTAGCTGCTGCCCCCATTGCTTATTCTGCCGCCTACAGCGCCCCGTTGACTTATGCAGCTGCCCCTGTAGCTTACAGCGCATACCCAGCTTACTCTGCATACTCCGCATATTCCGCTCCTTACTACGCTGTCTTGTAAAATGATGTTTTTTGATCTATTGTTTTCGCTGTAAATAAATGTTAAATTATTTTGACTTGTATTGGCTTATTTTAGTATATCACAGTATTGTAAAATCCAGGTCATATTGAATCAAAAAATATGGACAATGAAATTGGGCAATAACTTCCTAGAACGCCTAGAAAAATTACGCATTCAAAAGTGATGTCATTGTAAGTGTGGGTTCTAAATAGAGGATTTTTGGGATAAAATACTTAATTGAGTGAATTATAGGAATATAGAGCCTTGTGGTATTAAAAAAAGTAAAATTAAGGGGATTTTTAGTAGTAAAAGGATTATTTCAGAAAAAAATTACATGCGGGGTATTGTTGCTAAGAGAAACACAACGTTGTAAGTGACTTTTAATGTGGCAACCTAAAGTCACTTGTTCTTTCCTTAAAACTTCAATAACTTACAGAAAAAGTTGTGGAGAAGGCGTGAAAATATAGTTTTCGTTTCTGTTTATATTTACTAGAAAATTCCTGACCTGTCTTTTTTCGTGTTTGCTGTACTGTTTGTGCCCCCTGTTTTTGGATAGTTACTCTGGCGTCCTCTTTTCCATCCTGAAAACGTTTAGTATTTAATTTAGAATGTTTAATAAACGCAAAACTAACAAAATGATGCTTATATTAACAGTAATAAAAATTAATAGCGATAGTGACTACGATTACGTTCTTTCTGGTACTCCTCCAGAAATCCAAGAGGTAGTAGATGCTGTTTCTCTCAATTTGTTACCCAGCAAATCAAGAAAACTTAATAAAAAGGAATACGAGACATTTACGTTGATGTAAAGAGAATAATGTTATAGTAATGTAGCGTTGGAGGCAGTCCTTCTAGCATATCTCAACCTGGAAGAGTAAAATCTTGATAAGTTCATCTTTGCTGACAAAGTTTTCAATGATCAAAGCTGTTCTTAATGTGGACAAGAATATTGGAGTTGAGAAGTGTCAAAGGTTTAAAGCATTCTTAAAGAGATAGGGCGTATAATACAGAGCCAAGAAGCGGAAGTCTTTTCTGGAGCAGATATTGAACGTTTTTACTGGAAGCACCAGATGAATGACATGGCTAGAAAGTGCCCTATAGCACAAGCGTGTTGAAACTTTTGTCAACGCGCGTGTTGATTTTTTTTAACACGGCTCTATTTGAACAGATGACCTTAATTAGACAACATATTTGATATGATACGTTGACTTGCCAAATGAGGATGACAACATTAGCGTTGAAAACTTTACTATAACACACCTGTGACATTAATCGTTTTCTCAAGAATCTAAAGAGTACTTCTTGTGCCATTTTCATAGGTGATCGTAGGAAAAGTAGCGTACATTACCCGTGTGAAAGTGTGTTTTCCTGGTTTGAAAACTAGCATTGTTATGTAATATATTAGGTAGGTACTTAACATTTTGCATCGATTCTGATAATGATGTAAGATATTCCAATAAAAAATATAATCTTTGTATTCCACGCGTATTTATTTACCGTGTGTTTAGTCAGCCCATGATAGATTAATTTACTGTAGACTGTATAGTAGGGCATTTTCTAGACATGTAGAGTAAGTAGCCTTTGAAGGGTTTCAAAGGGAGTAGTTGAGTCAAACAGCTTTAGGTTTGTACTGATTTTATTTAACAATTTGATTCGTATTTATACAAAAAAGTTTCTAATCTAAATACTATAAACATATGTACATGTATATAAAAATGATGATATTATGTTATTATTTAATTGTTAACCCGGTGACCTGCTTGTTGTGTAATTTGCTGCAGTGTATTTTTCTGGGTCGACGCACAGCTAGAATGCGGTCTCAGCAGACTTAATACGTCATGCTTGTTTGAAATGATTAACTTTATTTTCGTTGGAGAATAATTATACAAGGTGGCAAGAAATGGCTAATGGAAATTAGACATTCTGGCGGCCGGGACTGTGATGGTTTGTCAAGGGCGTATAGGTTCGAGAATCCTGCTTATGGGTAAAATAGGGGGTTGTTACTGATCTTGGTGGCGGTTGGCTGGATCGTTGTAGATGTGGAAGGTGTCTAATTCTATATCCCGATCAACATCTTCTCTATTTCGAGTAAGTGGCTTGTGGTGATATTTTTGTCGTTTATAATACCATAGTCCACTGATAATTGCAGCTCATACGGCTACTGCAGAAATCGTGGTGCTGCTAATTACTGTATTATTGAGTGAACTCCATTTGGTCTCTGTCAGTTCATGGTCGATTTCTACTTCTTCCTCCATGAGGGTGTCCAGGCTTCCAGAAGCATTGATTACTGGTTCTTTATCTGAGCTTAAATGAATTTTAGCAGAGCGAGGTAATGTAGTTAGGTTGATCCTGGCAGGTTTAAACATAGTTTTACGTACTGATATAGTTTCGCTCCTTTTTGGAGGTAATATGTTTTTGCTCGATTTTACAAAACAGTTTTGGGAAATCTCAATAATTCCGGTATAGTTTAATGTGATTTCATCTCTTATTCCATCGCAGATAATTGTAACCCTTGTTTTTGACGGTGAGACAAATAACCAAGCATAAGTTGCTTCCAAATCAGGGATTGCAGCTGGTTTTCTTGAGTGTCGCATGTTGTGTTTTCTGTTCGTTGATATATTTCATCAATCACACAATGCGGACTATTCTCGATGCTTCGTGTTGTTACTGGAGCACAAACATAGACATCGTGGCCTATCGTGATGCAGTCATGGAAATCTTGTTCGCTGATTTCAAAATAGACCTGTCTGTTGTAGTTTACAGCAAGTTTGTTGTTAGGTACAGGGTGATCCCCTATAATGTCGCCCCCGTTTAACTTTTTTATTTTAAGTGTCTCAAAAAAATTAAAAGTATGATTATGTAGGTACTGAAAAATACTTTTTTTTCTGCGTATAAAAAATATTGGAAAAATGATCAGTATACAGGGAAAAACAAAAAGGAATTTTTTTTCAATGGAACACCCTGTATATGAATTTATTTTTCGATTCCTCGTAAAATTCTAAGCATATTTTATGCATTATGTTATACCTCTAGAGTTAGTAGTTTCACAGCTATAAACAGTTGAAAATCGGTACATTGGCTACTTTTCATCTTGGTAGCAAGGAACAGAGAAATGGAGTAAAATGAATTTCACATTTCTATCTTAACTTAACATTTAAACTGATGGTGCTAACTTATGATACCTACCGAGGTACCAGATTTGGTACCCCTGGTACCCTGTAACGCTCAGTTCCCAAACAAATACAAACCTAATTTACATAAATATACAAGTTTACAATAATCTCCAACTTCACAAAAATCTCCATGTTCACAATCGGTGGTACAGCCTTTAGTGCAGGAACAATGGCGGCCCCCAGCTTTTAGACAGTGGAGAAGGGTCGTGGTGAGTTATAATGCCTGAGCGCCACGCGGTTAATTTATCGCCATGCCCTGATGTTGGATCTTCAGTGAGATTCGACCAATAACCACAAATTGCTCTCCTCCCCGCTGTAACCTATTGAAAAACTTGGAAGGGGAAACAAAAAGAAATATCACCCCAATTAAACAAAAATAACAAGTGTATATTCCGTATTGGTGACTATACTTTTGAATTAAATAAGAAAAATAATTGCTACAAGAAGAATTTCTTGTATATGTAGCTATGACAATTATATATGTATGCTAAAGATGGAATATTAAAAGTAGCGGTTTAAAGTTAATTAATACTTCATATTATATCTACGGCGCCCTATGAATACGAAGACGTGATCACGTGTCGTTTACATGCCCTTGATTGGTGCTATCAACCTATACGGTACAAAAATATGATAACTCCTTCTACTTCTACACTCTAAATAACTCTAATCAATAAGCGAGAAGTTAACGTGCTAGTTCAAATTAATGTACTAGATTCATGTAAGTAAAATATTCACCTATTAAATAGTATCCGTACCAGAGGTAAACCTATATGATTACGCGTCGATACGCTATGCTTATATGCGAACAGTTCCAAAAATATTTATATTATACGACGCTGAAAAGAAGTAAAACACGCGAACAAGACTACGCTGAAATGAATTAATAACACACCAAAACTATCCGGATTAGCTGAATAATCCAGTATACCTATGCTAACTATTGAGAATAATTCGTTACTCCCAAATAACTTGAAGGTAACTATATTTTAAATCAAGTCATACCATCAATACTTTCATTAAGCAAATTCATCCGAAAATTTAATTTAATTCGCCCTAAATCACCAATCAAATAAAACACAATAATAAATGAAATAAAATAAAAGTCCCAAAATACACTATATAATATCCTAAATTAAGACTTATCTGATACGTTATCAAGCCAACAGTGAGTTCATCCAGGATCTAGGTGTTCGTCGAATCACTGGAGCGTCAAGGTTGAAAGACACACTCCGTATGCGTTAAGGTTTGGATCAGACAGCGAGACACGCAGTCAATTGATGGTTACTCCGAAACCACGTATTGTCGGAGGAGTCTCAGTATGCAGTGTCGAAACCCAGGTAGGAAACCGGAACGTAAGAGGACAATGGAAGGCCCATAAAAACCAATAATCCAAAAATAAAATTCCAAAAATCCGGAAAAACAGAAATCCAAAGATAGAAACCCCTTTAGATGTTAAACGGGGTTCAAGTGTGTGGCAGCTCTCGAAAGTCAAATCCCCAAACGTGGGTGCAGGTGGTCGAATCTACAAATCTGCCTTCATCTACAATCATCCATTAGACGAGAAACCATCGACGACCATAATCCTGCTCAAGGGCTCCGTTGAATAATCCCCTAACTAGGGCACTGTATATTTCACACTAAATATCAGTATCTCAACGAAAATTCCCAATTTCGAGAGCTCGGCACTGAAACCTACTGGTTCCTTCAAGATCACATAAAGACTAAATTGGCTTGCTCCGAAAATGACGAGGCTAGCAGGATTAACATCGCGCCGGCCCAACATACTAGGTTGCCAGAAGCGTCCTTATTTGCGACAAAGTACTAGAAAGTTATGATGTCATACTTCCGGATTCACCAAATCAAGCGCTAAAGCGACTCATTATCGAAATAATTTAAAACAGTCAGAATCTACTTTTATATGCTTGGTGGGAATACATAACCCACGCGTTATGCGGCAGTCTAAAATTACAATCAACACGCACCACTAATAGCATTATGCCAAATAAGGCATTAACTTGGCAACCGTGTCGACCGTGAAGGCCACGCGAGTGTCCAGAAAGCTGTCACTTATACCGCCAAAATTATCCCCATAGACTATATGAAACATAGAACAATTTCCCTTGCGTGGGTAGAATCTACTCCGAACTGAAATATTATCGAACTTTAATAATGGAGAGTCCGTGTAATACTGCGTCAATATGCAAGCGTAGAGGGCTAAACATTGATACCATCCAATATAATCAGCAAATTCAAGCGTATGAGAGCTAAATCCTACAATAAATGCAACGCGAATTAGAGTGGTTCTCGAGTCGATATCGACGGAGTGATCCGATGCGATTTCCACCGGTCGTGTAGTCTATGGTTTAAAACCGGAGTGACATGACATACTTCTAACAAACGTCAATGTTTCATTCCCAAAATGAAAATATTCCGTAATCACCTAAGCAACAGTATATTATCAAGTATAAATCAACGAGAAAATTACCACAGAATGACCATCAAGTATACAAAAAGTAAGTTATAATTTCAGTGTTAGATATCCCTAAATAACCTTAAAATATAACTCGGCATGTCCAAACTCCAATTACTCGGCTAATCTGTAAACAATCTATCACTGTTGTTTTATTTTAGACACAACCCTCCAAGAAAGGCGAAAATATATTCTTGATTCCAAAATACCTCGAATCAGCAATTAAAAACCATAATTAGCAAGGTCGAAAACAGTGGATGGCCATCAAGGTGTATTATCGAACTGAAATAATGAAAACAAGCCAACTGATTAGAAGAAGGGTTTCTTTCTCCATTTAGAAAGACAGCATAATAGGACAAAACCAAGGGGAAAATACCAATATACAACGAAGCTTTGTGGTTCCAGCTGCAACAATATATCGTGTGTGTAAAGTTAATTCGTTCAAAAGAAGGCATGTACATTTGATACATTATAAAGACATAAATATGAAATATTTGCTTTAGAATACCTAGTTTAATGGATTGGGTTCCATGCTTTTCCAATACTAGTTCTATTGTCGTGTTTATATAATTTTTGTAGTCTATCTTAATAAATAATGTGATGTTTGATTATTTTCCCTCCAGAAATAGAACAATTTTAGTCAACTATAGTCGACCACGTACGTAAATTTTTATTTTGGTCCTTCGCCATTTCGTCCAGAAACCAGGTGATAGTATAATATATAATCGTAGCCTGTTACAACCACCTGCCAGTTAGTACCGTCAGATAGCTCTTGAAAAGTTAAGATAGGAATGTGAAATTTATTTTACTCCATCTCTAATGATCTTCTTGCTACCAAGGTGAAAAGTATCCAAAGTACCGACTTTCAACTGTTTATAGCTGTGAAACTACTAACTTTAGAGGTATATATATACATAAATTATTCTTAGAATTTTACAAGGAATCGAAAAATAAATTCATAGCTGTTCTATTGATGGCCTTATATTTGGTGACAACACTATCCAGGCTGTGAACTCTTCTAAGTTTCTGGGTTTGTGTATTGACGAAGACTTAAAGTTCTATACTCATATCGTTAAGTTGAATAAAAGATTGGCATCTGGTTGTTTTTCTGTTCGGGCTACCTTTCGAGAGCTTGGTGGAGAAGTTGCGCGTAACGTGTATTATGCCCTTATTGAGTCACATCTCAGATATGCCTTGCCCTTCTGGGGAGCTTGCTCTCGAAATCTTTTTCAATCTGTCTTCGTTCTGCAGAAAAGAGCTGTTAGAAATCTCTGCAATGCGCATCCAAGAACCCACTGTAAGCCCCTTTTTATCAAGCACTCTATTCTGACCCTCCCATCTTTATTTATTCTGGAAATGGCTTGCCTAATTCATAAAAATAAGTATCAATTTCCTAATCCTCAGCTGGTATATGGTACACGTCAGATTGGCAATGTTCCCTTGCCCATTCCACATTCCAGCCTTGTCAGGAATTCCTTGATTTACAGTGGCATCAAGATTTACAATCATGTTGATCTGCGGATCAGAAATATTCGAGACTTAAAAGCCTTCCGTAAAAGTTTAAAATGCTCTTTATTGCAGAAAGCTTTCTATTCTGTTGACGAGTTTTTCGAGCAGAACTAGAAGGCTCATTATATTTTATTATTAACTCATGAAGTGTGTGTTCCAATAATGAGTTATCAAAGTTTTATTGTGATAAATGGCTGCAATAAGCCATTACAATTTTGACTGTGGCTGCAATAAGCCATTACAATTTTGACTGTGGCTGCAATAAGCCATTATAATTTTGACTGTACTAATGCAGGTACTGTGATAATGTGTATTGCGGAGGTAATATTTGCCATTTAATATGTTTTAAGTCACCACACTTATGTTTTCCTGTTGTTTTTTTTCTTCTTTTTGATTTTGCTTCGTTTTGTTTTGTTTTATATTTTGTATACATCTTATGAAGCTTTGTCAATAAGAAATGTTACATGTAATATTTTTTGGACAATAAAGCACTTTAAATAAATAAAATAAATAAATAATAGGGTGTTCCATTGAAAAAAAATTAACTTTTTGGTTTTCCCTGTATACTGAACATTTTTCCAATATTGTTTATACGCAGAAAAAAAGTATTTTTCAGTACCTACATAACCATACTTTCATTTTTTTTGGCACACTTAAAATAAAAAAGTTATAGGGGGGCGACATTATAAGGGATCACCCTTTACCTATAAAATCCAGTATGCCTTTGGCGTGATTTTTAGAGGAATGGGTGTTGCTTTTATGATTAGGGAGTCGTCAGCTTCTGTTATAAGGAAGTACCCAAACACATGTATATCTGTTTTGGTGTGATGGATTCTCGTCGTTATGAGTGTGAATGTCACAATTTGTAAGTTTGACGGTAACTTTCTGGATACCTCGGCAATTGCTTGCTCACTCTCGACTGGTGATATCAGCTCCAATAGGTGGCTTCGGTGATAGTGCACATCTAGAAATCGCTGATGATATTCCATTATGTTATCAATATAATTGGATACCATTTGATAACTGCTTAGAAGGTGGATATTTAGGAGGTTTTTATCTACTGCTTGATACCAATGGCTCATTTCTCTTATTGCGTCGGTTGTCTCCCTTATCTTTTCCTGGAATCGTCTCAGTTGGTTGTTGATTCTTGTTTCTGTGTTGTTGAACTTAGTTAGCGCGTGGAGCATAAACTTTGTTTGATGGCTGTATGTCTTAACTAGCTCTTTTTGATTCTGTTCCAACTTGTCTATATCCAGGTAGACTTCATCGTTTACTCCGAAGAGGGAGGTGAGCAACTTCCCAACCATACCTCGCTTCTACCTCTTGGAGCTTATGTCTTCCATTCCTTTGTCCATCCATTCTATTTGACTTTGCTTTTCTCGTAGCTGGTGAATTAGCGAAGAGCATTGTGTTATTGTAGCTAATTCCTTGGCACTTTCACAAAGGGAATTTAACTGGCGATGGCGCATCGAATCGTTTAAATTTTTCGTATCGTTGCCTAGTTGATATTTATCAAACTTCACTTCTAGTCTAAACATTCCTCTGTCTACTTGATTCCTTCTAATATGATCTCTCCATACTCCTTAGCTCCTAGGATCATGTCAATAGGACCAGGCCGGGAGAATGTTGGATCGGCCAGAATTTCGTTTTTCCATTGTTCAATTTTCATTTGGAGTGGCTTCATCGGTAAGGAGTGTGTTAGCTTTGGTAACACTAAACATGAGACCTGGAATGCAAAGTTGCTTGTGAACCGAGGTTTGACAACTGCCTCTATCTTCCATTTTGCATTTTGAGGTTCTCCTGCTCCAACTCCAGTTATTTCAGCTTGAATCTTTTGCCTGAGCATGGCTAATAATGTGGCTACTTGCTCTGTGATAAAGGTACATTGTGATCCAGTATCCACCAAGATGCGTAGATGCTGATCAGTGCCGTATGCATCTGGCACTCGAACCATTGCTGTTACTAGTACTACTAAATCGTCTCTTTGAAAGCTGTGGTTAGCTGTATTTTGTCGATGTTGCTGATTTCTGGCCAAATTTCTGAACGCTGGTCGTTGGGCTGGTTGCTGAGCTTGATCATTTCTTCTAGAGTGAATCTGTTGTTGATGAGGTCTTTCAACATGGAGCAATGTGTGGTGAAATTTTCTGCATGACAGGCATCGACCTTCGGAATGACATCTGACATGCGAATCGTTCAATAGGCAATTGGCCCATATATTATTCTCATGTACAAATTTTGCCCTTCCCTGGGTTGTAATTGCTTGGAACCTTAGACATGCATACAGACGGTGCCGACAGTATTTGCAGTATGGGCAGGCGATTTGATTATTAGTTTTGGTGCCCTTTTGTTTTTGTCCTCTTCTGACGTCTCGAGTGAATTGAATCTTCTTAGTATAAATGCCATCAACTCTTCTATTGGTTGTATGTCGTGCGGTTTTTCTAGTGACCGTTCATACAATCTATTTGTTTCGGCGTCCCATTTTTGGCTTATGATGCGTCCAATCATTGGGCCCCAGGAGCTGATATCAATTTGTGTATTGTTTAGTGCTTCGAGACACTCTTGTACTGGGTCGTGTAACTATTTCAGTTTTACTGCTGATTCGTGCTGGATATTTGGGATGTCAAGAATTTTGTCCATTAGTTTGTTGGCAAGTAAGCGGTCGTTTGTATATCGCTTTTCCAAAATTTTCCAGCTTGCTTCGTAGTTTGCGTCGGAAATCTGAAGATGCTGTTTAGGCGGCTAGCTTCCTTCTCCCCTGACATGTGACTTTAAGTACTGCATTTCCTCAGTGTCAGCGAGTGACCACTTTTGAAAATATGTCCCTGAATGTGTTCCAGGCGTCATAGCGGCCTTCGAATATTGGCAGCTTGATTTTTGGTAACTCGATGTTACACACTCTGGTTGTTGCGACGTCATTTTCTTTTAGTAAAATGAGTTGTAATTCTTGGTATTTCTTCTCCATCGTTTTGAATTTTAATTTTGACGACGTATGCAGATCATCTTCTTCTAGTTTTTGATACATATTATCAATCGGTTGCCATTTTGCCGTGAGTTTTCCTTGAAGCAGTATTTTGTGTTCTTTAGATGGGTCTGCTAAAATCTCTAAATTAACATCGTCAAAAAGTTCTTCTATTTTAGCTAATGATGAGTATAGTCGTTGATTTTGTTGTTGAATTTGAGTCTTGTCCCAGTTTTCACGAACGGCTCTGAGTGCATCTTCGTATAAAGTATGGAGTTTTTCAATACATTTTTGTTCATAGTAGTTGTGCTCCTGGTATCCGACTTCTTCAATCTTTCTGTGGTTGTCACGTATTTCTTGCCATAATTGATTTATAGCAGCTACTTTTTCTTGATAGTAGCTGTCGGTTTTTCTACTTGAGCTATCTTTCTTCATATTGCTTACATAGCGTGATATTTCACTTCCCCTGCTGGCTTTCTTGTTGCTTTGCAATTTTGTTTATTTCATCTACTTTTGCCATGTTTGATTCTTTGGGTGCCACAATCTAAAGCGTTTTTTTTTTTGTTTTTGGATATAGTGATTATATTTGCTTGTTTTTGTTTTTTGTAGATGATTTGGTGTATTTGACTTGTTTTTTGAGATATGTGGGTATGCCGGCCAGCGTTAACTGAACTTCGGTATATTCACAAAATTTAGTATTTTCCCCGCCAGCGTTAACTGGACAGCTAGAGAAACTCTTTATGTGTTTATGCTTGGACCGAGGCCCAAGTGTATAACCCTCAGAGGGCGCGGAGGGTGCTTGTATAGACCGGCGCTTAAACGGTAACCCCGAAGGGCGCGAGTGTCTGTCTGGCGAAATATGTAAATATGCCGGCCAGCGTTAACTGGACGACGGTATATTCACAAAATTTCTTTGGATAGTATTTTCCCCGCCAGCGTTAACTGGACAGCTAGAGAAAATATCTATGGGTGTTGTGACGTGTTAACCTATGTGTTTGAGGCGTCAATCCTTCACAAAGACGTAAAACCACAGCTGCACCTTTGTGATTTTTTTTTATTGTAAATTTATCCAGTTCGTTGTTTTGACCCTGATAAATCAAAAAAAATCGTGTCAGGCCACTTTTCAGCAAAGTAGAAACACATTTTAATAGGGACGAAATATTTGGAATAGACTGATTCTCCATTTTCAAACTCATTATTGTTTTGGATTTCGAATCCAAACTCATTTTCAGCAGTCATGGTCATACTGATTAGTATCAAAATTGGTTCTTCATATTCCGAAAGATGGGGAGTAGAATCTGTTTCACGGGGTCGCATTCATATAAGAATTGGGTTTTCATCAGAATCATCATCGCTGGTTAGGTCCTCAACCTCTGAATATTCGTTTTCAAGTTCTTCCAATAATTCTTTGTATGCAAGATACCGCCTAAAAAAAGATAATGCTAAGGCTGCCAACTTTTAAAATGACAAATGCCGGACAGCAGGACAATATTCGGTTCTTCGCCATTACATGTAAACTTGTATAGGGACAGGGTTGTCCACCCCTTGGGCCATCAATTTTTTCTTCTTTAATTTAATTGAATAGAACAACAAAAGTAAACATAAAATTTCCTGACAAGTTCTGGGTTCCGATTTAATATCCCCAGGGACTGTTCACAGTTACCCATGTTGTACTTCACATGCAACATTGCATGCATTGTCTCCACCTTCATATTGGTCTTTTCTGACGTCCATAATGCAAGAGAAAATGGGCTCTGGGGGGTGTTAGTACCTGTCAAACAAAATATGTATTGCACTAGCAGTAGGTAAGCAGTTGTGAAAGGGAATTGAATTTTCTTCAAAATGCCTAAACACCTGCAGCCATCTCCGCTCTGAATTTAATTGATTTTCTGTGTTAAAAATCTGGAGTTATAAGAGGACTTAAAAACTTAAATTATTACTTCCTTTTCCAAGCATTTGAATTGCAATGTTATATCCTGAACATAACCTTCGACTTAACTTTTCGCCAAACCCTCTATGACAAATCCTATATAAACCAGCCTCCATGACTGCAACTTACGGCAAATTCCCAGTGACGAATAACGTTCAAAACTGTTCAATTTATATTTATTACATAAATAAATGTTACGAGACATGATTTTAGACAATTTAGATAATAGACATAATAGTATGCTCGTCTTATATTATAAGGCGAGTCATGGTTGTTATCCACTGCACGTTGTTATGATGCAATGTGTAACGTTCAATAACAATTCCCAGCTGTGAAACGGTAAATATACCCACCACTATTTTTTTGGAATATTTTTTGAATCGCCTCGTAATCGCTATTACCTACGAAGTGACGTACATAGCGAAAGTATCCCGGGATATCTGCGGCTTGTCCGCCCATGCATCACGTGCATTTTGAATAAATTAAGCTCGATATTCTTGTCAACATAACGTGATACATCCATCGATATCTTACTATGATACATCTCAATCCTTTAGTCTCGTGTTGCTAACCAATTCTGAATAATATTCCACGATTCCACCAATCTATTTATTCTCATTGCAAGTAAAGGTAACTTTAGTACTGGCTTTTGCCCTCCATTTCGTTCATACATATGGTTTTATATCATAGATAGCTCTGATTGAAGAGGGAAAACCTGGCCCAAGAAGTGCCTGGCAAATTTACAAAGAACTCCGCACACTTGTTTGAAATGGATTTTGGTAATATTTCTGAATTTTATGTAGTTTTCGAGTAAACAAAAGTTCTCACGCAACAAAAAATCTATTGACTAGTTTTCGGCACAATTTTGTATGTTTTTCATGCAGTTTCTTGCCAGTTGAATGTTGAATAATAATTTTGGTATTGAGGGCCTGGTGATTTAATTCTTGATAAATATGTGGGTATGCGGTGTTAAGTCATTACATACACATACACCATTATGTTAAATGAGAAAATTAAAGAAATAATTTAACAACGAAATCTATTTTTAAATGTATACTTTATAACATAAAAAATAAAATTGAAATTTTTATTATTTTTGAATACATATGCCATAGAACTAAATTGATACTAAACTATTACTAGCACAGTATGGATAGTAAGTAGATATTTTTATAAAATGTGCTGAACATTTAAAAATTAATTTTTGTAACAATGCTGAGGAATAGATGCTTATAAAAATTAATAAAAAAAAAATGCCAATCCAATTTTATCTAAAGCCTGTATTTGCCCTGTTATTAATATAAATAATTAAAGATAAGCACGAATTTAATCAACAAAAAATGATTAAACAGTATGAATACACCGACCCCTACGTCGGCGTCGGCGTCGTAACTTCTAATATATTTTTAAGCTACCTAATTTTTGATGTTATTCTAGAATCTTTGTATGTTTACTACACAGAAAATTCTAAAATAAAGTGTAATCAAGTTTAAATGTTATAACCAAACTTAAGTGAAAAACAATATTCACCGGAGATGCAAGGCACTAAATTATCTGCTTTTGAAGAAATCAAGACCAGTTTATGAAAAAGGCTAAGCAAATTTTAAAAAGTGGTGTAGTAAAAACGAGAGTAAAAAGAATGTGACATGAATTACTTTTTGATAAAGGAAGTAAAACCAAAAAATCGGCAACTTTATGGTCTCTTTATTCGAAACCAAGAGCACGCGTAAAAAGTATGATAACACAGACATGCAACAAGCATTTTTGACGAGGCTGTCTGAGGGCTATGAACCCAAAAGGTTTCAAATTCTGGAATTCTTGAAATTTATTATTGAATATACATATGATAACATATATTTAGCTTAAAAGTAAGTAAAGTTTCTGCAGATACATCAAAGACCAATTTAAGAAAATATATCAAATTCCTTGAAACATTAGAGATACCAATGGAGGAAACAACCAAACATTATATATACCTAAGTTACATAAGTTCTTTTAAATTTGGAAAGGGAACAAACATTAATAACTCTATTTTTACACTTGATTGCTCTTAAATATATCCTGAATTTCTGTTATTTCCTTGAGCTTTGACAGTTATTAAGTACGGTAAAAAGATCGTTAACAAACATAAGGAACAACTAACCCAGATTAGCTGGGTCCAGCCTTGACGGTAGCTATCTATGACACTAAAGGATCCATAACACCATAAGATTGTAATTTGCTAACTAGAATGGCATTGTCTACTCTATCGAAATAGATCGAGTCAACCTGAAAGAAATCAGAGTAGCGACAGAGATGTTTGACATGAATGTCTCGCAAGAAATCCGTGCTGGTATTGTGAAAAAATGTTCCGAAAAGTAAGCAGAAGCCTATCGATAACTATAGTCTCAAGAGCTATGGACATGCATGATAGACGTAAAACAAGTACTACTTCAAATATCTAAGAAGTGCAAATCACTAAATAAAACTCTAGGATGTATTTTTTTGCAGAAAAGAATAATTATTAAGCAATCTTAAATCATTCTAAGAAACTGTATAAAATACATTGCTGAAAAGCAGTTGCTTAATTTTGGTCTATCACTATTGAGGTTGATCGTTTAACTTCCGTAGGTAGCAAGTTGAAAAGATGGCTTCCAGAATAAAAAGGTGACCTTTTTATATAATTCATGCTTGAGCAGGCAAGAAGCAAATTATTTCTACCCCGAGTGTTGTGTTGGTGTCGATCACCTACTGTAGGCATTTTATTCCAATTTTTAACATATTTTCAAGGATCTGCAAAATGTCAAAATCTTTTTTTCTCCAACGATATTTCAACATGATTGTCTAAAGGGAATATTAAAAAGAATCCTAATAATGCGTTTTTGAATCACAAACACTCTCTCCAAATCCCCAGCCCTATCCCACAGTACTATGCAGTAACTAAGTACGCTGTATACCTTTGAATATAAAGAGACAGGAAGGAGGATTTCGCAAATTGGTTGTGGGCCGGGATGGTCCACCCTTCAGTCATAGGCTATTTTTTTATTATTTTCTGATTCATATGGCCTAAAGGTACAATTTTTGCTAATATTATTGTAAAATTTCAAAAAGTGGTTAGACACAATACATATAGTATGTTGTTTTTAAGTTATTAAGGTTAAATATTTCAAATTTCTTAATATTTTAATCAAAAATGCTAAAAGAGTTTCGGGGTAATAGGAGGTGAAATGGTTGCTGAAATTAAAAATAGTTGAAAATACCATGTAAAATTTCAGTTTCGGAGCTGATGGAAGCAAACCACTCTAATTCATATGACAGACCTCAATTTGTATATGTATGTATATATATTATAAATACCAAGCTAAAATTTTTATCATGGCGCAGATTTTAAACAAACCAAACAATCGCTTAAATGTTGTTCAAATAATTATTATCTTTCTCTTTACAAATCATGAAAATTAAAATAGAAATACATTCCAAATGAAGAAAAAATATTACCTTGGAACTGCAGAAGAATCTCTGACTTCATTTTCATGATTTTCGCTTCTTTAATAGGTAATGTGCTTTTCTTTCGCTTAAATGTATAAAAAATGCATAAACTACTAAGTAAATATCACCCTGTCCTCAGTTGGAACTTTAACTTGGAAAATATTACATAAACATTCAACCGAGCGAACAATGCAAGCGATTATAAACCTTAAACGTGCAACGATCAGCACCTTTTATTTAAATTTTACAAAATATTCTTTTAATTGGAATCTAGAGATAGAGTTGTAGTATTATTAAGATCATGTGTAAAGATAAGTTTATTTTTGTTGCATGAATATACCAAGCACCAGTGGAAGTCCATATTAGTCTCTCCAGCAGGCGATCACGTATGATACCCTCAAACAGATTAAGGACGTGTCAAACCATGCTAAGACGTAGACTGCAGTGGAGGCTAGAGAAGGGAGTTACAAAGGAT
>MU193059.1:6814-25723 GCA_016904865.1 Pissodes strobi
TATCTGTACTTACTAGCCTAATCCTGGTACAAAACTTAGGATAAAGGTGAAGTTTCGATGACCGTGAAGCCATCTCAACTATGTTGGGATTTGAAACCTAACGGCAAAATGCACTAAAACAGAGTTTTATCCACAATACCGAAACAGAATTTTTGCACTCGACGCCGTTTCGTTAACCATGTTATCATCAGGAACTGATTAAAACTAAACTTAAAATCTATACCTAACTCTATTTTAATTGTTTGCTTAATCAACCGGAATCAAAAAGAACCAATCCTGGAATCCCACTAGTCACGCTCGATCAACTGAGTACCGAATAGACTGTCTACCTTTATTTAAACTATTCTTACATTTAATAATTTTCGTACTTTCGTATGCGTCTAATAATCTTGAAACAAAACTAGACAACCGTTTCCCAAGATTAAATTTACTTATGAAATCGAGAACAATGACCAACTACCATTTTTGGATACTTTAGTGATTAGGAACGATAATAACAGACTAGAATTTGATGTTTATAGAAAAAGTATACTCCACTAACCGATATATTCTTAATGACTCCTTCCACTGCGACCAACAAAAAATGTCGAGCTTTCATTTTTTAGTACACCGTATGTTTCATTTTCCTCTCAGCAGAGAAAGATAATGAAAAGCAGACAATTAAGAATATAGCGAAAGTTAATGGTTTCAATAGATACTAATTTGATAAATAGCCTAATTAATAGATGTGTTTAGAAAGACCATTCGTGATTCCACGTCTTTCGTTAATCAGGATGAAAATACAAAATATGTCTCGATACCATATAATGCTCAGTATATTAGAGGACTCCAAAAAGTTTTTAAGGAAGTAGGTTTAAAATTAATGTACAAACTCAGATTAACATTAAGAAATTATTGGGTGGTTCAAAGGACAAAACTGACATATTGGAAAAAAGTGGAATTTATGAAATTTGATGTATGGATTGTAGCATAATAATAAGGGCATAATACTGTGCATAGTATTACAAAATTAGTGTAACTATAGCTATAGCACAGCTTACCAAACAATCAGCTAGCCGACTCTCCTGTCAAAGTGGAAATAAAAATCTGACGTGACCGACGCCATTTCGGGTTAAAACACAGGGCCGGGATAAGGACTATTCAATTTTAAATAGACAGGATTGGAGTTTTGATATTGTATCGTATTTTTTTTTTGTTTTAGCAACGATTGGATGCAATGAACGGTTTTAGTTAATTTTTATTTGAATATTTGTGTACCTACAGTCTCGCTGTATTTGAAGCTAATATTTAATATAATTTAAGGTTTGAAAAGGTATGCATATGAGTTTTAAATTATGATAATTTTGTAGATGGTGACCCTTTTAAGAGGGGCCTATACTTTATCTCGAAAACTATGGGGGTTGTAAAAAAAACTAAATACAAAAGTTGTTCCTAGTAAAATGATCTTTATTTTTTTGTATTCTTTAATTGTCACTTTTTTATATACAGGGTGGTCAAGCAAAGTTACATTTTTTTAATGAAACAGCCTATATTTTATTAGATTTTTGGATTCTACCTAAAATTCTAAGAATAAGTGATGTAGAGATAGTATTTTCACAGCTATAAACAGTGGAAAATCGGAACTTTGGCTAATTTTCATCTTGGTTGGAAGAAGACCATTAGAAATGAAGTAAAATTAATTTCACATTCCGAGGTACCAGATTTGGTACCTACCCATCGTACCACTCGCCAGGTAGTACCGTCAGATAGCTCTTGAAAAGTTAAGATAGGAATGTGGAATTCATTTTACTCCATCTCTAATGGTATTCTTGATACCAGGGTGAAAAGTAACCAAAGTACCGATTTTCAACTGTTTATAGCTGTGAAAGTACTAGCTCTAGAGGTATAACATCATACATAAAATATGCTTAGACTTTTAGATAGAATCCAAAAATGTAATAAAATATAGGGTGTTTCTTTGAAAAAATATAACTTTGTTTGATCACCCTGTATATAAAAGAGTCTCGATTAAAAAATATAAAAAAAAATAAAGATTATTTCACTAGGAATAACTTTTGTATTTAATTTTTTTTGCAACCCCCGGGGTTTTCGAGATGAGTTATAGGCCCCTCTTAAACGGGCCACCCTGTACAATAATTGTTTTTTCTACAGCCGTGCGCAAAATAACTAATTAGTAATTTCAAATGAAATCGCAAAATCGACGAACGCCACGGCATCCTTATTTTATGCTCTAAAGCGTACATGGAAAAGAAAATTCTCACTTTTTCCGTCGAGTGTGCTATGGATAGTGATGGCAACCAAAAGTCGAGCCAAAAGTATAAATAAATGACAGTCGTGCATTTGTTACAATGGATGCTCCTGCTCTAAATATGCCCGAATATAATACGCGAAAAATGACAAGTTATTTGCAAATTTCAGAATAAGTAGAGAGAAAAATGTGCATTTAATTTAAAAAAATGCGGCTATAGAAAAAGTTCTGTGTATTTTTTGAGCGGGAAGTAAGATTGCCACTTTCGAAAGGTTAACGCGCTCCGCGGTAATATTCTTTCTCAAGCGGCAATTCGTTACTTTACTCTAAACTATTACACTCAAAATTACTTACATTCCAGTAAAAACAGCTATGCTGACATTAATGAAATATAGGTATTTCTAGGCTACAAGAGTACATAATTTTTAAGATGCTTGTCAAAAAAAATTACCTAATGGCATCTTTGGGAAATCTAAAAAAACTTATTTTCTTGTTAGATTCATAGATAGATAGATAATTTATTGGTGTCAATAACTTTACAGTCTTACACAAGTCATAAAATTAAGAAGAATGAAGTACATGAGTTGTTAAAAATAAGGTTCAATCACTAAGAAACAGAAAATAAAATAACAATAGAAACAATACAAACCTACTACCCACAAGTCAACATAATTTAAAATGGCAGACAGACAGAACCGTATAAATATAGACAAATATGCTATTAAGTATAGCTTTAGGATATCATAACATGGGCATAGGCTGGTTAAGGATACAATAATAATAAATAAAATGCACCTACACTACAATAAATTTTACTAGAGCAAGTCTTGATCAGGATCTGAGCGCATATGTCATATATTCAGAGGCGTGCTTATAAACTCATCAACAGAGTAAAAGTTGTGTTTTAAGAGAGTATCCCTGATCAGAACTTTACATTTTTTCAGAGTCAGCTGGCGAGTGGAGCATTGTAATTTATTGTAAAGATTAAGGGGCAGTGAATTATTTTTTGACTTTTGCAGTTTTAGATAATTGCTCTGCACCTCTTGTGTTATAAGAATGAAAATTGAAATTTTTTTTATGTTTATCTTTATTTTTAGTTTCAACGAGGCAGTTAAGGATGTAAATACACGGAAGGGTTAAAATTGGTAAATCCATGAAAAACGGCCGACAGTGGTCCCTACAGTGAAGACTCATACTTATCCTCAAAGCTCTCTTCTGGAGTCGAAAAACTCTTATTGAGTGAGAAGAATTACCCCAAAGAACCACACCATATGAGATGTGTGAATAAAAAAATGCATAGTATGCACTTAAATACCGCCCATATACATAAAGCCTCTAAGCTGTCTCAGAAGAAATAAGCTTGAAGAGAGTCTTTTGCATAAGCTATCTATATGGGCATGAGATGTCAACCCATCATCCACAATCAAACCCAGCAGTTTAACACTTTCTCCACTGCGGACCTGAGGATTACTTGACAGAATCAGCCTCTGGGTTTTGTCCTCATTTAAGGTAAGTTTATTTCCCTCAAACCATATCCTGGCCCTTGACATAACAGAAATCATGCTGGTCTGCAGTTCCTCAACACTCTCGGAGGATGAAAGCAATGTTGTACCGTCAGCAAATAAAAAACAGGGATTCTGCTCCAGAAACGTACTTAGATCATTGATATAAAGTGTAAATAGTATGGGTCCGATGACTGACCCCTGTGGGACTCCAAACTTAGAGGACAAGTGCTAGAGATGTCACCATAGTTGCCAGTGCATTGACGTCTGTTAGTAAGGTAAGATCTAAAGAAAGCTAGGGAACTCCTCTAAAGCCATAAAATACTTCCAACTTATTCAGCAGCATCTCTGGGTGGACACAGTCGAAGGCCTTGCTGAGGTCGCATAGAGTCAGACCAGTATGCTTGCCCCCTTCAAGGCCCACCACAATGCTATTAGCCATGCTGAGAATTGCTTGGGTTCTTGATAGACCAGTTCTAAAACCAAACTGGCCAGGATGCAGGAGGTTATGATGATCTATAAGAAGTTAGTCAGTCTAGTCTTAATCAATTTCTCAAACACCTTTCCAAAAATGGGTATAATGGATATGGGTCGGTAGTTTGATGGGTCCTCCTTCTCGCCCTTTTTGAAGATCGGTATAACCCTGCTAACTTTGAAATTTTCTGGAAAAAGCCCTTGCTCAAAACATAGATTGAAAATTAAGGTCATTGAAATCCTTGGTATGTTTTATAATAGCACTATTTAATTGGTAAACATCAACAGCCCTAGAATGTTTTAAACTATTTATTGCTTCGATGACCTCACTAGGAGTAACGGGGCTAAAAAAAAAGAATTGGCGCATGAGGGCATTGAAAGCATTGAAAGTGCAGTCAAACTGACACTGGAATCAGGAATCCTTTTAATGAGCTTTTCGGCAACGGTCACAAAATAGTCGTTAAAAGTCTGAGGATCAATACAAGTTGAACCACCACTGTTACAACCACTGTTAGACTCGTAGTTGATCTTTTTAACTTTTCGCACTGCAGTTTTCAGCTGCACAAACGTGTCCACATCGCGGTTTATCAATTTCTATTATATACAAGCACAGATATTATAAAATAAGTAGTTTGTTCAAGAACGTATGTAGATACACTGTTAATTACTGTAACTAGAAAATATATATACTTTAGGTATATATGAAACTACGACACTGGCTAACACAAACAGCTCATCTGACACGACCACGAGCGACGAGCCAACACTGTCGAATTTGATAGATTTTAACCCAGAATGGCGGCGTGCGCGAGGAAATGCGCATATCGTTCAAATTTTAAGAATTGGATAGCTGATTGTTTGGTAAGCTGTGGTTATAGTTTCTCATAAAGTCATAATTATGGAAACGAGAAATTGTCAACGTGGGTATGTGTTGACGTCTCGGTGAACGTAAATGTTAAAATTTCGCTTTCTAGTTAAGTACAGTTCTATTCTAGTCCAATAACGGGGTACATTTTACCTTGAAGCAAATCATGTAGAAGATTTTTTTATCTTGAATATATTAGGTATCGAAAGTATGCCGAAACCAAGTTTTCGACCTTCTGCACCTTTGGCGCAACTAACTGTAACCATAAAACCTCAAAATTTTAGCACTTTTCCGGATTTTCAGCTATAACTCTTTTTCGAGCGTCCTAGCAAAAACTATCCTCAATTTGAAAGGGAATGAAAAGTCAAACAAATTTCATATGAAAAGTTTTTTCCTAAATTGAAAACTAAGTGAGCGACAGTTCGTCAAAAATCTGAAAAATTTCTCATTTTTTTACTTTAAGTTGAATTTAAACCAACTTAGTAAAGTAAATTATTTATTTGTCTAGATACGTGTATGTATGGGGATTTTCGTCGACCGAAATATGATTGCTGGGGAAATTTCTGATAGCGTTTCTGGAGAAGTTAGCTTCATTTGTAAATGTTTACAGATGATAATCATAATGTTTACAGATGATAATAATGTTATTTCATGGTCAAACGAGAGATTATGCGTCATTTTCTCCAGAAACCAATGACAAAACTCGCAAAGGAAAGTCTCGGAGAAGTAACGCTTGGATCCGTTGAATATGATACGGGTATACCAGAAAATCGTGCAGAATTTTTCAAACTAGAACGTGCGAGAGATTCAAATTATTTCCAATTTTTCTAGAACCAAGTTCAGGATTTTCATCAATCGAATTTAAAACAGTTTTTTCAATTTCTGGAGTTCTTACAGTGTGATGGGCCCCTTCGAATGGATTATTTGGCTTCAAATTACCTGTTTCAGTCAACCTTCTATGTATGTTTGCAAATGTTCGCCTAACTATTATGACTCTATTAGGAGAGCGCTCTTGATAGACAATGGTCTAGCTTCCGGCGATCTACCATCAGCCAAACCATACATGTAATGCATGTCTGCCAACTCCTCATTAGTAAACTCAACCATTCCTTTTCAAAATAACAATACTCACATATTTTAAACACCAAATTAATAAGACGCGAAGACCTGAATTTAAAAACTGAACTGTCAAAGTACATGACAGAATGAACAGAATTAATAATTCTTAGAAGACAATGATAAGCATAATTCTTTTTTAATGAAAGTTTTTTTAAATTTTCTACTGAAAAACTTCCAAAATACAATATAATATATATAAAGTAATGTACAATAAAGTATATTTTTGAAGTTCTTATTCGTTTATGAGCAGATTTAATCTATTGGATATTTTTGAGCATGACGCGACGAGAGGCGACGCACGGTTTTCGCCTAAAAAAAATCTATTTCTCTGCATGATTATTCGTGATATTGTCATTTAAACGATATTGTTATGACCATGCAGAGATATAGATTTTATTTTTTTTAGGGGAAAATCGTGCGTAGTACTAAAAAAATTATTTGATCAAATCTGCTCATAAATGAATAAAGATTTCAAAAATACACTTTAGAGTTTACGTACCACTTCGTATTTTTGGAAATTTTTCAGTAGGAAATTTAAAAAAATCTATCACTTCATTAAAAAAGAATTATTACTTATCATTGCCTTATAAGTTAGGCTGTGACTAAGAATTATTAATTCTGTTATCATTTAATTTGACAATTCAGTTTATAAATTCAAGTCTTATTAATTTTGTGTTTAAAATGTGTGAGTATTATTTTGAAAACGAATGGTTGAGTTTACTAATGAGGAGTTGGCAGACATGCATTACATGTATGGTTTAGCTCTCCTAATAGATTCATACCAGATAGGCGAACATTTGCAAATATATCGCACCTCTAGAAGAACAATGACGCAATTGCAATATTTCAAAAATTCAGTTAAATCATGGAAACATGTCAAAAATAGTCATTCTTTCCAATGGTACAACGACGTAATTGTAGTACGCATCGGTGAGCTAGAGGGAAGGTGCGTCGTTGTTCCATTTTCCTAAACAGAGTAGCCTCTCTCGAAGCAACGACGACGTAACCTTCAGTTGTGTTTAGAATCCCGACTGGGACGCACGTGTTTCGTTAGTACAACGACGCAATTGTTAGTTTGTATGTTTTTAAAAGATTTTCGCACAAGTTCTAGTGATACAACGACGTAATTGTGAATTGTGGCATTGTTGATCTATAGTTCAAAGGATTTTCGCTCGACTGCCAGTGGAATAAAGACGTAAGTGTTAATTGTGGCAATGTTAACTTACAACTAGTATTTGTCATTATGACGTAACTGTTCTTTCTGTCATTGTATACTCAAATATTTAATGTTTTAATTCCGGAGTGAGTTTATGACTTTTGTTGCATACTCAAACCTGGCCTGTGAGTAATTAGATACACTGTTTTTTAGTCATAATCTTAATAGAACTTACCTGCAAAATGACTAGCCGCGGTAAAATTCTGGTTGCATTAGCAAAAAATGCTGAAGTTGCGAAAGAAACTGCTGACGAAAATGTGAATCGTGAAGTACCAAATTATGGTGACTGTTAACATTATAAACCCACACATTTTACGCTATTTTGAGATTCTTTGAGAGGATTATCGTAAATTGGACACTTTTACAATTAACTAACCATGGGAGGATCAATTTTTTTATAGGAAATCATTAAAAACTTGTAAAAAACTGCTATAAATGCTACTACTTTTCACTGCGGACTTTCAATTTATTATTTTGTTTTTATTTAAATCGCGCAGACGGCGCAGGGCAGGTTTGTAGACACCGCTGTGTTGCCACATTTATTCTTTAATTCTCATTAGCGTCTTGCCGCTGTGGGAAGCCTGATCCTCGTCAATGTTATTTACACATATTTTCACTTCACGCGTTTGTATAAAACGTTTCGAGAAAAGCAGGGATGTGAGAATTTGGCTGAAGTGGCGAAGTGCGCGTCTCTAGAACGCAAAGTAATTGGTTCGACGCCCGGTCATGCAAGTTTTTTTTTTATTAGATAGTTAGTTTTTTTATATGCCTTGGGTTAGTTAGGGTTAGTTTGGGATAGTTTTGGTTAGTCTGGGTTAATTCGCGCGCTTGTCTCTTTACTTTGGTTAATTAGGGTGAGTCTCGGTTAGTTTGGGTTAGTCTGGGTTAGTTTTGGTTAGTCTGGGTTAGTTTTGGTTAGTCTGGGTTAGTTTTGGTTAGTCTGGGTTAGTTTTGGTTAGTCTGGGTTAGTTTTGGTTAGTCTGGGTTAGTTTGAAATAGAGAAGAGACAAGCGCGCGTAGCGCGCTTGTCTCTTTACTTTGGTTAATTAGGGTGAGTCTCGGTTAGTTTGGGTTAGTCTGGGTTAGTTTTGGTTAGTCTGGGTTAGTTTGAAACAGTGAAGAGACAAGCGCGCGTAGCGCGCTTGTCTCTTTACTTTGGTTAATTAGGGTGAGCCTCGGTTAGTTTGGGTGAGTTTGGGTTAGTTTTGGGTTAGTCTGGGTTAGTTTTGGTTAGTCTGGGTTAGTTTTGGAGAGTATGGACTAGTTTTGGTTAGTTTGAAGTAGTGAAGAGACAAGCGCGGTTAGTCTATGTTGGTTTTCGTTAGTATTTGTTACTTTGGACTAGTGTCGGTTAGTTTGGGTTAGCGTGGGAGTTTTCGCGTTAAAATATATTACTAAACAGCCTCATTTATGACTTTTTTCAATTTTTGCCGTCAAAATCGCTCTGCGCAATATGTAACGTGTCACAAACACTTTTAGTATTACATGTCACACAAAAAAAATTGTAAAATTCAAAAAGTGCGCAAAGCAAACATTTACAGAGTTTTTTTGTATTTTGGTTAGTTTTGGTTACTTGTGATTTTTTGTATTTGTTAACAATTATGGTGTTACATAGATTATGATATATATTTCAGTTTGGCAACACTGCAAACATTTCCTGTTATTCCTTATTCTGTCAATATCCTTATTGTAAATTATTATAGTTTTCGTATTGAAAGTAATGAAATTAGGAGGAAAATAATTTGTAAGGTCAAGTTTTCCAAGCAAATTTTACTTTTAATCTATTCTAGACAGCATAAGCTATGGATTAAAATTGAAAAAAAACTGAAATGGTTGGGTTTATAATATTAACAGGACCCCCAAATTATCAATCTAATTTGATGGAGCAGTGCCTTAGTGCAGGTTCTACAGGTATAATGCAAATATCCACTTTTTCTGTGTATAGTTTTACCATTTCTTTAATGATTTCAGATCCTCTCTGCACTTCTAATGAAGCTGTGTCGCAATCATGCGACACCCATTACCATAATGGGAATGCAAATCTTGTACAGAATCCTTCTCAAGAGATATTTGCTGTTTCACCAAGACCTGGACATGATAATGCTATAAATACTGAAGTAGTATCCAATCCTTCACTATTGGCTGATGTGACTAATGTGACGGAGCTACGCTGTAGTACCGATTCTACAGGTAAATCACAAATACATTTTTTAATTCAGGGCTTTACTTAGCAGTTTTTGTTTGAAAATTTTAGATGTTTTCTGCAATTTGAATGATACTGTCTCACAGCCAAGCACGTCATCTCATAGTGTTGAGAATATCCCAACTACTTCTAAAGGACACTCTTATGCTGTAATAAGAAGTGACGCAATGAAAATGAATTTGAGAAAGATATCCAACCCAAAAAAATATGAAATTGACTATTCGGAAGACGAGGATGTTTTTGCAGAAGAGAGCAGCGAGTATGAACCATCAGAAGGTGAAAGAGCCAACATTTCATCAGAAGGTAATGCATCGATGCAGTCCGATAATGAAAGCAACGAGCAACCACCTCCCAAAAAGGGAAAGAGAAGAACACGAAACCCTGAGAACTGGAAAAAATTGAAGGCAAAATTCTTGAAGAACTCTGGAAAGAGCTATAAATCAAGAACAGGTAAAACCGTCAAGGAACGGGTAATGGGTCCACCTTGTTCTAATCGATGCAAGCTGTCGTGTGCGACAAAGGTTAAGAATGACATTAGGGCTAAATTATTCGAAGAATATTGGAAATTAGCCTCATTACAACGTCAGCGTGATTTTTTGGGTTCGTGCATCGAACCACTTGACTTAAAATATCGCCGTATATTTTCGTCTAATACCGAACCTAGAAGGCAGAACTGCGCATTCTTTTTACTGGATAACGGAAAGCGAATTCGTGTATGTAAGCCCTTCATAATTTCTACCTTTGGAATAACCGAAAGAACAATTCGGACTGTCATTAAATCAAAAGCATCCGGTGCGGGAATCGTTGAAGAAGATAAGCGCGGAAGGCATGGCAACCAAAAGAAGACGGATAGTGAAATGTTAAATTCTGTAAGAGATCACATAAATTCAATTCCTCGTGTAGAAAGCCACTATTTGAGAGCCAACACTACACGAGAATTTGTAGATGGTGGGCTATGTATTGCTGAAATGTTTAGAAATTATCAGGAAATCCAAAATAATGCTAACAAGGCTGCAGCAAACTACGAGACATATGCACGAATCTTTAATACTGAGTTTAATATTGGATTCTTTGCTCCGCGAAAGGATCAGTGTGATGTTTGCGAAGCCTACCAGAATGCAACGGCAACAGAGAAAGAAAATTTGGAAAGCACTTATCAGTTACATCAGACAGAAAAAAAGTTAAGTCGTAATGAAAAGGCCAAAGATAAGAAAAACGCTTGCGAAGTTGGATCCAACATAGTTGTAGCAACGTATGATTTGCAAGCCGTTCTTCCGGTACCGGTAGGGCAAACGTCTGCCTTTTTTTATAAATCGAGGCTGAATTGTTACAATTTCACCGTAAGTACTTCAAATAACACAATATGCGTCGTAACTTACTTACAATTTTATTTATAGGTATCAGAAATACAAAATGACCACACTGTATGTTATTTTTGGCACGAAGGGTTAGGGCATAGAGGTGCCAATGAGATAGGATCTTGTGTTTTACTCTTCCTTGAAGAACTAACCAGTACTCGGCCTGATACTGATGTTGTATTTTACACTGATAATTGTGGTGGCCAACAGAAGAACCGGTAAGAAGCATATCCCCTATGCAATATACATTTATTAATTACCCCATAAAGATAGTAATTTCTGTTAAATTAATTTCAGATTCATAATGGCAATGTACTTATATGCAGTGGAAAAGTTCCAGGTTAAGTCCATTACACATAAATTCCTCATTCGAGGACATACGCAGAATGAGGGAGATGCGGTCCATAGCACTATTGAAAGTCGCTCAAGAAGGCGAAAAAATCGGGGCCTGTATACGTACCTGATCAGTACGTTTCTATAATAAGATCCGCAAAGAAAAAAGGAAATCCTTTTATAGTAAGAGAAATGAGCTTCGGAGATTTTATGGATTTGAAGCTGCTAAGTGATGAGATGGTCGTCAATTACTCGAAAAATGTAAACGGTGATCAGATTAAAATGTCGGACATCAAAATGTTGCGTTTTGAAAAAGGTAACGATTTCTACTTCTACAAAATAAGCTATGATGATGATGCGAGCTGGCAACGTGTCCAGTTCAGAACCATCAACAGGCGTTCCTCTGGTGCAAAGGATATAAAAAATATATTTCTAAAATCAGCATACAATTCGAAATTGCCAATAAGTGCAAATAAAAAGGTAGATATACTAAGTTTAATACAGAATAATATAATTCCTAGATTTTATGAACCGTTTTTCAGTACCCTTTTCTAAGCTGTAAAAATTGTAATTTAGTATTACTCATGAAGTTTTTGTGAGTTTTTGTTATACTTATTTTTGAAAAATACTTATTTTTCCAATAGACTACTTTCCCGAAGCAATGAGTTTGGTAAATATGGGTTTTAATAAATTAATGTTTGTACTAAATAGTGTCATAATTTCATAAATAGTAAAATTCACAGTAGAACAATGACGCAAATGGAAGGTCATTGACTTCTGTAGGTTCTAACTGTTATTTTTTTTGAAAAATTCCGGATATTGCATGCACTATCTAAAACTATAATACATTTTCTGTACATTATAGCTTTCTTCATTTTTTGCAAAATTACAGTTGCTCAGTTAACCAATGTTTAGAAATAAGAAAACTTAAATCGTTATTTCTGAGGAATTGCTTTTTTTGCACTTGCGTCATTGTTCTTCTAGAGGTGCGATATATACATAGACGGCTGACTAAAACAGGTAATTTGAAGCCAAATAATGAGTTGGAGGGGGGCCTATCGGACTGTAAGAACTCCAGACATTGAGGAAGCAATTTTAAATTCGAATGACGAAAATCCTGAACTTAGTACTAGAAAAATTGGAAATAATTTGAATCCTTCACACGTTCTAGTTTGAAAAATTCTGCTCGATTTTCTGGTATACCCGTATCATATTCAACGGATCCAAGCCTTACTTCCATGAGACTTTCCTTTGCGAGTTAATTTTTGTCATTGGTTCGTGGAGAAAATTGCGCATAATCCCTTGTTTGACCTTTCTTCTTCTGTTTTAGATCCTTCCTCTCTTCAAGCTGTTTCACAATATTTTTAATTTATTTAATGACAGTATTATTCTATTGGGATATAAATTGGCGTTTTAGTAATCCTGCGTTATTATTGCTGGAATAATATAATCGAACAATATCAAGGTTTTTCCTTTTGACTATAGCCCATTTTAAAAACTTTTAACTTAAATTTCATAAACATGTCACTTTTTCCAATAAATTTAAATTATATAATACTCCTACTATCACGCAATTACACTTCAATATCTATAGCGTTACGGGACGTAACCTTAACCTTAACTGAAAATACTTCCTAAACTTCAAAGAGAAACATCAACATTAGAAACATTAAGATTTCAAGATTTTCATTAAAAACTTGAAAAACCTAACTTAACATATTTTTTTCTAATTTACGGTGTTCGTTTGTTTAATCCCTATAACTTTACTATTTATCATTTCTGACAAAAAAAATAGCGATAACCAATAGGCTTTCACAAAGAGAGATCAACAGTAGATATATTGGCCTATGTCACTCATATATGAAGTAGGGCAATTGAAAAGTATGTAGAATCTCGAGCGATTGCGATGGATATTTCGAAGGCATTCGACAGAGTTTGGCATGACGGATTGCTCAACAAACTGCCGTCCTTCGGATTGCCAGCCTCTCTCTACCGCTCGCTTGCTATTTCCTTAATAAACGATCTCTGCACGTTGCAGTTAATGGACACATCTCAGACACATTCACCATTAATGCGGGCGTACCTCAGGGCGTCAACTCTGTTCGTCATCTATATATTAATAACCGGAACCAATAATGATGTCTACAGTTTTGCGGATGACAGTACTCTTGTCACCCAATTTAGATCAGAAAAACCATTACCAGCGATTCGGGTTGCCAACCGTACTACAATATATAGTATTCTACTATATTTTTGAGCTTAGCGTACTATATACTGTTAGGAAAAACTATAGTACGCGAAAATACTATCTTTCCGCCACATCAGTAAGATAAGAAGTCAGAACACGCCTTAAATTCAAACTCTAATTGAAAATTAATATAGACGAACTGTATTCTGAAATAACTGTTTTAAATGAAATCTATATCAAAATAAAGCACATCCCCGATTTTCTTGAGTAAAATACTGATCAAAAATGGCAGTATATATTTTTAAAGAACCAAAAAATAATTTGCAGGATTATTCAAATTCGTAGCATTTTTATTTTCTATTCCCGCCTGCACGTCTGCCACAGCATTTTCTCTAATGAACCAAGAATGGCGTGAGGAAAGAAATAGGACAAGTCTGAATCTAATGAAAATGAACTTTTAATTCATACGAACCTAAATATACAATGTAATGAAGCCTATGAATGCAATGTTTTGTGGTGAAAAGAAATTACTTTGTGAAGCAAAATCAGCGAAAAAGTATAATTAATTTAATCCCTATTTTAAGACGTACTATATTTTTTCCCATGTAAGATATTTTTTTAGGGTTTCGTTTTGAAAATACTATATATCAATCCAAAACCTACCAGCAGACTTCTCACTGCAGACAGGACCAGATTACAACAGTTAATGAAGATCTGGAGAAAGTTCGAACTTGGAGCGACAGAAATTTGGTTCAGTTCAAGCAGCCACGTTTACCAAGAAAGTCAATCCGACGGACCCTGACATCACTATGGCTGGATCGACCCTTCTTTCATTCTCGTCAGTCGGACTACTGGGTGTCTCCGTCTATAGCAATATGTTCTAACATGGCAAAACCAGCCTCGCAGAAGCTTGGTGCATTATTTCGCAACAAAAAACTATATACGTCGGCGACCCGGGATTTGGATAGTCTGAACACCATAGACATGTGGCCAAGATCCCGCCCTCAGCAACGCCTGTCAGAGAGTCACGACAAACGGCAAGAGCTTACCCGTTCGTCGTACAATTGTAAACATCTAGAATATCTCTTTATAAGGACTTCTTTGTCTGCCGCACTGCATCACTGTGGAACTCACTCTCAGGACATTTGTTTCTCCCAAATTACAACCTGCAGCTATTCAAACACCGTGTCAATCAACATCTTCGCAAATACACCACTCGTCGAGTGGCCATAGGAATCGTAGGATGTCCGTTTAGTGTGTGTGCCACTCCCATAAAAAAATCACGTAGGTGGGTGTCATAATATAAATGGACACCTTGTAAGTGTACCCACGTTCATTAGAAATAATCTAATCTAGATTACTATATCGATTTAAGCGTTTAATGACATGTTGCAGAGTAGATGAATAATTATTTACCATATTCGCAATATATCTCTGACTATAGCAATTTCTACAGCGATTAATTAGTAAATTTATCTTTCCAATTGTAGTTCGATAACCTATTTTCGCAAAAGTTGTCTTAACTATACGCCTAAGTATACTTTATTTTTATCCGCAACACGTTTTATTGAGCGTTTTGTGAGCATTTATTCGAAGGAAACCATTTAAGTTCTGATACAAAATCTATGCAAATTTATCTCGTATATATGTGTTTTTATAACTTTTTGTCAGAATAATATACAAAAAGTTGTATTCATGTATTTTTCTGTATTTACATCGAGACTTAAATATAAACGATTTCAATTGCAACTGCATCATTTTAGCATATTTAGCTGTAAGTCACTGTAACCCAAACTATACAGAAAGGTGTAGCATCAAACTGAGATAGTGCTCTCCAAACCATTGTTTTAGTGGCAAATTTGAAAATCTTAACGGTAACATTTTCTCTTGAGTTTTTGTTTTAAATTAAATTATGTGAACCCATTTCTTAAAATGTAACGTGTAATTTGTGAAATTTTGATGTGACCATTAGTTGTTCTAAATGACTTGTGTTAACAAAAGTACAAAGATCAATACGACGCAAAAAGCTTAAATATACTCCTTGCATCAATTCCGCATCATTCTTTAAAATGTTGACTGTTTTTTTAATCCTTCCCAGTCTAGAGTATACCATCGTTTTTAAAGACCCCCCATAAAAGTAATCCAACGGAGTCATATCCGGTTAGCGCGGTGGCCAGTTTACAGGAACGTCATTTCCTCTACCGATCCATCTCTTTGGTTACCATTGATTAATTAATGCCATTTAAAGTAAAATGTGGTGGAGCACCGTCATCAATAAACCACATAATGGCAACGCATCTAATGAATCTGGCAGCGTATTTTGTAAATGTTCTAAATAACCCACACCATTTAGTCGTAGCGGTAAAATGACAAGATCGATAATAAAATTGCCAATGGTTCCTGCCTACACATTAATCCACCACTTCTTGTAAAACAAGCTTCGTCAGTAAATAAAATTTACTTAGCAAAATTCACATTCTGTTATCTTTGTTCGTTGGTTGATCGAGATCCGGATGCAAAAGGTCTTGTACTTGTACCTTTTGGATATGGTATGGACGAAGCTGCTGTTCTTTTAATGTTCTATTAACTACATCTTTAGATACTCCTACCTGTAAACTTAAGCGTCTTAATTTAGGATCATCAGCGATTCTTTCCAAAATTTGTTCCTCAGCCTCAGGAGTTCTTATCGCACGTTTGAGTTCGTAGTTGGCAGTTACAGAAGTGAAACTACCGGTTTCGCGAAGGCGTGCCTCAATAGCAGCAAATGTTTGATGGTATGGTATACCCTAATACTTTCGCGGCCATTTCCTTCTCGAACAGATATTAAAAGCGACCACATTCCTGTCATTACAGACTGTAAACTCAAGAGATTGCGGAAAGCCAAAAAGTATCTCAAAACAAATAAACATCGGATAACTCAGAAATCGTAACAAAACTAAAGAGATAAGCTCTAAAATTGGACAAGCATTGAAAACAACAGATAAATCTGCATGAGGAGAGGACATCGAGACAATTTGGAATGAAATAAAAACAAAAGTAACGAGAAGTCTAGAACAAGATATCGGATTAACAGTATGCGGTAAGAAGCAGGAAAGGATAGATGACGAGAAATCTTGAACCTCATGACCGAAAGACGAAAATGTAAGATACATCGAACAAAATACAACGACGATCTTGGACAGTTCGAAATAGGGAGTAAGCATCCATGTCTGTCCAGTTTCTGCAGGAATGTTTCTTTCTACCTATGCCCCGCTTGCCCTCCATTTTTTCTTCCCTTATCAATTTTAAGAGTTCGTATCTATTTACACGCATTATATGACTCAGATATGTTGTCTATCGTTTTTTGACTACGTGAACTAAATCTCTCTCGCACTGCGCTCGCCTTAACACCTCTTGGTTTGTGACATTTGCAGTCCAAGGTATTTTGAGAAGTCTACGAAGAATCCTCACTCAAGGGCTACTATACTATTAATGGTGCTAACCTTCAGAGTCCATGCCTGTTATCCATACAACAAAACTGAGTATACATAACACTTCACAAATCGACATCCAAGACTCAGACTCGGGGTGGAAATACACAGGAATGACCTCATCAGGTTAAACGTGGCTCTTGCCTGTCCGATTATAGATCTAATTTCTACTTCTGGATCTTGGTTATTGCTAATCCAGGTCTCAAAATATTTTAATTTTTCTACCACTTCTATTCGTTTCCCATATATAGATAGTAATAATTATTGGTGATTCTGGGGTTTTTCATATTATAAGTATTTTTGTTTTAGTGGTATTTGCTTTAAGGCCACAACGATCTCCGACTACAGTGAGTTTATTTAGCAAGGGTTGCAGGGCTTTAAAACTATCCGCTATTACCGGGGTGTCATTAGCATACCTGAGGTTGACTGTTGATCTTAAACCCATCATTTGTGTCTTTTATTGCCTCTTCAAAAATACGTTCGGATATAGATTAAATAACATTGAGGATAAAATACAATCCTGTCGGGCAACTTCTTGTATGGCTGCTGGTTCAGTTCTTATATTATTATATTTTACTATAATAATCTGTTTGATACCCATACAAATTTTTAATCATTGCCATATCGTTTTTATGTAGACCCTTCGACTCCAATATTTTTTAGAGTTTCCCATGTTCTACTCGGTCGAACGCCTATAAAACATGTGTCTACACTTTTGTCGTAAAACTTTCAAGCCAAACAGTGCCTCTCTAGTTCTTCCCTCACGAAATCCAAACTATGTCCAACTGATATCTTGTTTGCATTTTCTGAATGACATCTTTAACATGTTTAAAAAAAATTAAAGGCAGTCGATATAGAAAGCTTTAAGCAACAACCTTAAAGGAAAGTAATAAGAAAATAATTCTAAGCATAGAAGCCAAGCTTATGAGACGGCAGCAATATGTTAAAATCTTCATTATTATTTAACAGAATCTATAACTCAAGCAAAACATCATTAGGCTAGGAACATGTGAAACTCTCTTCTCTCTAAATGCACCGATACAAAGACTGTCCAGATATGAAGGTAAATGTGTATGCATATTGCATCGATTATCGAAAAGCGTTCGATTGCGTTAAGCACAACAATAACAACATTTTTGATGTTTTGATTATTTTACCATGACTATTATGTAAGTATTTATTTTGTTGTTGTGTCTTAATTTTGTATTTTCAATATTGTGTGTTGGTAAGTACGACTTTTAAAAGACAATTATAATTTTTATTCTTACTTTATATTGCTATAAAAAATTACAAGGCATTTTATTTTTGTATATCCTAAAAAGTAAGTCAAATCTTTTTTCCCAAAATATTTTTTTATTTATATCATGGCATAGGATTAAAATTTAGAGTTGCGGTTTGCACTAGACTGCTTATCTTCTCTCCATCTAAATAAAAAAATGCTTCATTACATTTTAAATTTCCGAGAAAAATGGGAAAACTGTCGATTTATTGACCTAGAGTCCCCTAGCGGCGACAAAATTATTTAATTTTGTTATTTTTGTTATGCATTTTATTAAACAGGAAGAACTCCTTTAAATGACGCCGAAACCATTCAAATAGGTCAAAAAACGAAAAGGTTATATGACCTTTGTCCGTAACAGGTTTTCCCCCACCCAGGATAAAAATTCCCTAAATGTTTTCATAATCTCATCAAGATTTCCCCATATTGAATTTTGTATAGCAGCTGGTTGCTGGTAGCGTGATGTGGAGGTGGTGGATTATTGTACATACCAAAGCAAGTGTATGGTTTGAAATTTATTTGTCATCATCATACATCATCATTTGTGGACAAATTACGAACTCTAGTCCGAGCGACGACCGTGTCGCCGGCAATAATGAAAAATGAAATACAATACATTTTTGATAAATTTAGTGAAATACCTTTCCATTGTTC
>JAEQML010061463.1:0-25722 GCA_016904865.1 Pissodes strobi
GTTGATATTTTTAATTTAAAATTGCTTGAACTTTAGAACTAAATATGCCAAAAGCGGCTGATCCATATACCATGATGCGATATTGTCGCGACACGTGCCTCACCTCCTAATTGCGATAGGCTTCGTTTACTTTTGTAATTTAGATTTTCAAAAATAAATCTTTAACTCTCTCCTGATGTTCGGCCCTGCCAAAACTGAAAGTATTTCAAATTCACGAGTAAATTAAAATAAGCGTATAATCTATCTCTAACGCTAAAGTGGTGACCCCGACGTGATCTCGTGAGTTATTTGTGTATTTTTGTGGCAGTTACGCGAGTTTTACGACAATGCCTAATGACGTAGGTGAATTACCGGCTAGAATGATTTCTGTCGCCACCCCGCTCCCGGAATTCAACCTGTCAGACCCGGAAATTTGGTTTACCATCGTGGAATTACAATTCACCTCTGAATCGATCAACGACCACGCAAAAAGGTATCTAAGTGTACTCAAGGCACTACCCCGCCGATTTAGTAGTATTGTGCAACCAGTTTATGCAAACTCGTACAATCGACTGAAAGAAGGCTTGATCAAGCGGTTAGTACGTCACAGGAGGAGAAAACAAAGCAGCTTCTTCAGCAAGAACAAATGAACGACGACAAACCATCACAGTTCCTTCGACGACTTCAAGGCTTAGTAGGTACAGCAATTCCAGATTCACTGGTACGAACCATTTGGCAGAGTCGTCTTCCTACCGACATACAAACCACTGTTGCTATTTCTGCAAGTAACATTTTGGCCGAAGCAGCAGAAACCGTGGATCGCGTCTACGATATTTTATCGTCACGTCCATCGATCGCCACCACAAGTGCACCACCAGCCATTCCAGCGACATCCAGAGGCTCGCTATAGACTTGGAACAAGTGATAGTGCGCCTTGATTCGATCGAGACAAGATTAACGAACATTGAGCGAAGTAGATCGCGTTCCGGTTCCCGTCCTCGGCGTCCATCTACCAAAGGACACTATTTCCTCTCTCAATCCCGTATGTGTTGGTACCATTATAAATTTAGTGAAGCTGCTAAAAGTTGCAATTAGCCTTGTGAGTGGGAGTTGGAAAACAAAGCTGTCAATCGTTAATCGCGGGTAGCGATTGCCTACTTAAACTCCGCCGTTTATTCGTTCGAGACAAGTCAACAAATGTCCAGTTTTTAGTGGATACAGGAGCAGATCTCTGTGGTTACCCTCATCACCTAGTTCGAGAACCGCGTAAAAAGTGACCCTATGTACTTTCCGCTGTTAATGGAACTAACATAACGACTTATGGTACCTGTACTTTCACACTCGATCTCGGCCGACGCAGGGATTTCACTTGGAGGTTTATAGTTGCCGACATTTCTAAACCCATACTTGGAGCAGATTTTCTGGCATATTATGGATTACTTCCGGATCTACTTAATGGACGCATAGTCGATTCTACCACTACGCTTACTTTTCCAGGAGAGGTGACGGAGTGTAGTATATCTTCCATTAAAACGGTCATGGGCTCGTCTCAATTTCACGACTTGTTAAAGCAGTTTCCAGATATTACTCGCCCAGAAGGAACTCCTAAAACGATCCGTCACGCAACGAAGCACCACATCTCTACCACCCCTGGACCACCAGTTTCCCACAAACCACGCCGACTCGCTCCGGTTAAATACCAAGCTGCCAGGAAAGAATTTGATACGCTGCTCAAATTAGGAATCGCACGACCCTCCGAAAGCTGTTGGGCAGCACCTCTTCACCTAGCGCCGAAAAAGGGGGACGAATGGAGACCATGTGGGAATTACCGCGGACTCAACGCTAGAACGATCCCTGAGTGCTATCCTATTAAGCACATTGAAGACTTTTCCCAATGCCTTCGCGGAAAAACAATATTTTCGACCGTGGATTTAGTGCGCGCGTATAACCAAATCCCGGTAGCCGAAGAAGACATTCCGAAAACCGCGATTATAAGTCCATTCGGGCTATTTGAATATCGATTTATCGCTTTTGGCCTTCGGAACGCGGCACAAACTTTTCAACGTTTTATCGACGAAGTGCTTCACTGACTAGTTTTTTGTTACGCGTATATCGACGACATCTTAATCGCCTCGACATCACCAGAAGAGCATTTACGTCATTAGAGGTTCTTTTCGAGCGACTAATGAAATATGGAGTCCTAATTAACCCCGCGAAATGCGTGTTCGGTCAAGCTGAAGTGGTTTTTCTTGGCTACCTAGTCTCCGAAGCAGGTACTCGCCCGTTACCCGAGAAAGTGCACGCGATTCGGACATTTCCGCGACCGGATACAGCAAAAAAGTTTCTAGGTATGATAAACTTTTATCGAAGATTTTTAAATAGAGCTGCTGTAACGCAAGCCCCGTTAAACGAAGTTTTAAAAAACAATGTTAAGTGTAAAACATCCGTTAATTGGACACCTGTGGCATCCGCGGCTTTTGAAGCCACCAAAGAAAGCCTTGCACAGACTGCTTTGCTTGCTCATCCAAAATTCGACGCGACCCTCGCCATTTTTTGTGACGCGTCGGAATTCTCCGTGGGTGCCGCGCTACAACAGTGGAGCGAGGGTGCATGGCAGACCCTAAGTTTTTTTTTTCGAAGAAACTTAGCCCTGCCGAGCAAAAATATAGTGCTTACGATCGCGAACTTTTGGCAATATACTTCGCAATTCGTCATTTTCGTCATATGGTAGAAGCAAGACAATTTACAATTTTTACAGACCACAAGCCTATAACATTTGCATTTCGTCAAAAAGCAAGCCAGTGCTCACCACCACAGTTCCGCTATTTAGATTTTATTGGCCAATTTTCCACCGGTATTCGGCACGTTTCCGGTTAAGACAATGTAGTGGCAGATGCATTATCGCGTATTGAAGAACTAGAATTTATTCTAGACTTTGAAACCCTCGCTACATCGCAGAAAACGACATCGAACTCCAGCAATGGCAGCAGGAGAACTCTTCTCTGCAGTTGAAGCGTATGCAGATTCCCGGAATCAATACCTTATTATTATGCGATATTTCTACTACAGCAGTTCGACCGTTTATTACCAAACCATTCAGGAGAGCCGCATTTGACACTGTCCACCGCCTTTCTCACCCCGGAGCCAATGCAACTGTCAAGATGGTAACGCAACGTTTTGTGTGGCCATCCATCAAGAAAGACTGCAGAGCTTGGGCTAAAATTTGTCTGGAGTGTCAGCGAGCAAAGATAAGTCGTCACCCTGTTGCACACATAGTTCCTTTCATGCCACCTTCAGCAAGTTTCGAGCATATACACATGGACATTGTGATAATGCGAACAGTTAATGGGTTTCGCTACTGCCTCACGATGATTGACCGCTTTATTCGTTGGCCTGAAGCTGTTCCCCTGCAGGACCAAGAAGCTGCAACTGTAGCCGAAGCCTTCTACAAAAATTGGATATGTCGGTTTGGCATGCCTCTAAGAGTCACAACCGATCAAGACCGACAATTTGAGTCGCACTTATTCAAGCACCTGAACCGCTTGACAGGTACAACTCACCTGCGCACTACGGCATATCATCCTGCAGCAAATGGCATGATAGAGCGATTCCATCGTCAGCTCAAGGCCGCTATCAGGTGCCACCCCAGCCAGCGATGGACCGACACCTTACCGACAGTCCTCTTAGGCATTCGCTGTGCTTGGAAAGAAGACCTCCAGTCCAGTGTTGCGGAGATGGTCTATGGACAGACCATCCGACTCCCCGGGAAATTTCTCTCCGCAAATCGTCAGACAGACAGCAGCGTACCTGAGTTTATTAAGAAACTGCGAGAACACATGCAAGAACTTCGACCAACACCAGGCACCCAACATGGTTGCAGGAAAATCTTCGTGCACAAGGATCTTGCGACCATAAACTATGTGTTTCTAAGGCACGATGCTTCCAAAGCCCCACTGCAGCAGCCTTACGATGGTCCCTTTAAGGTCCTTAAAAGGTCCGATAAGACGTTCATCAGCCACATGCACGGCCGTGACGTCACAGTCAGCATAGAACGTCTCAAACCGGCATTTATGTTATCAGAAGACTTGGAAGACGTCGCCGCCCCATCGCAGACCCTGCAACATAGCTACACCATCGTTCCAGCCACCTAGGCCGCTCCTCCGCCTACAGACGTGCCTGCAGCCGACTATGCTGACGTCAATCCTGCTCCTGCTGAACAGCGACGAACCACTCAGAGAGAGGCCGAGTAGTTAGATTTCCTGATCGTTTCCATGCTGGGGTTTCTTAGCCTTATAACTGGCAGGGGGGTGATGTGGGCGAATGCTCCGACGTAATGTGTAGTTGGGTTAGTTGGGTTTAGGTATTTCGAATTTACTTTTATAAGATAGTTGACCATATTTTGTTTTCGCAGAGTTTTCTACCTGTTGTCCCCATTAACCAGCTGTGGGTTTTTACCACAATATCGGGCCCCATTCTCTTTGGTCCTTTTTATTTTTATTTTTATTAAGGTTTCCTTCCTGAGATTGAGAATCAAGAACCATGCTGAATGGTTATTATTTTTTGCTGGGAAAGTACGCACCGGCGTATACGTCGCCAAGCAAGCCTATTTTCGGTCTTAACGTAAAAAATAAAAGTTAGTATTCTTCGGTCCGCGTTTAGTTACACAACCCTATGTAGAGAGCTCTGCTTATTTAATATTTATGCTGATATCGTATATTTCGTTTACTTTTGTAATTTAGATTTTCAAGAATAAATCTTTAACTCTCTCCTGATGTTCGGCCCTGCCAAAACTGAAAGTATTTCAAATTCACGAGTAAATTAAAATAAGCGTCCATCTCTAACTCTAAAGGATTTTTTTAAACGTGGCTGATCAGAGTGGCTTTTCCCCTTCGGTAGTTCGCACTGGAGATCAAAGTCTGCCGGTATGGGCTGTTGCACAGCTTTTTATACCAAACTTTGACCTCTAATTCGAGAATTGTTTTGATTTGTCAACAAGATTAATCATAACAGTTTATACTTTAATTAACAACAATTTATAATTGCAATTCAAGGTTAAGCTCAAACTTTCCACTGTATGATTTTATGTTAGTTGACAATATCGTAAAATGTGCTGATGGTTGCATTTTTAAGGTTCATAATCGCTCCCGTTGACTCCTCGCGTTATTAATAATTTGTCTTTAATAATAATATTTGGCAAGTTTAACTTACCTTCTATTCGTATTGGAGTGTTTATTTCTCCTAATACTGGTATTCTGTGGCCTCCTGCTGTTATTATAATAGTATGTTTAAGTTTTGGTGCCCATTTTTCCTGGATTATATTATTTTGTGACCCTGTGGCAATAATTGCCTGTACTTTTTTGTTATTTATAAAAATTGTGATATTCCAGATGTCTTGTTTATCCCCTGGTCAAGGTGGCTGCTGGGATATTCACTTTTGCCACCCGCCAGCGTTTGGGTGTCTTTGCTATTTTTGCTGTCCTGCTTTTCCACAAGCGTGGCATATTGGGTTGTTATTTGCATTTCTTTGCCCATTTTGGTAAAAATGTTGTTGATTATTATCATTAGATGAGATAAACAGTTCAACAAATTATAAGTATCGTGAATATTGAGTATGTGGGGAAAATTATACTGTAAAATGAGCACAAGTCGACCAAAATTAATACATTTCACAGTATAATAATTATCTCGACATACTCAATATTCACGATATTTATAGTTTGTTGTACTCTCATCTAATGGCACTACACGGAAAAGCAAGAAAAACACGTCGCCGCCATTTTGCCACACCTATCCACCTTAAGTATTGAAGGAAGAAGGAAGCCACAGACCAGACAGACGGCTGCGCAAAGTCGAAACTGACAGCAAGCATCTTGGCACGAACACCATCTGCCATGCAGGCTCCGAGTAAACAAGCAATCCGCGAAACAACGCAAACTACCATGGGACACAGGGAACAATCCGCCAACCAAACAGCTCTGAAAAATGTACCCAGCCAAGGACACCACCTACCAGATAGAAAGCCAACCAGAGGGAAAGCCTAGTCAATAACCAGTCAGCCAGCCAAACGACAGCCACCAAGGAATCTTCAAACAAAGATGGCGTATCCGGTCGCCATCTACAAAGCGAAACAGAGAGGAGCAGCTAAAGAGTAACATGTAGTTTTCTTTTATTAAGTAAAACCTTTGATATGTATCATGTATAATAATCGGAATATAATTTGAATATCATTATTAAATCATAAAAGTAAAACCAGATCGTATATTACACTGCACTTTTAACTACTTGACAGATTCTCCTTAGAACATTATCTTTCTCAGAACTTTGACAAATTCATCATATATTCGACTTTTACTACTGTGGATATGAAACGCACAAACTTCGCGACCATGTGATCGAGCGAAGCTCAGGTTAGAGTGAGGAGAAAAGGATAGATTAGAACCTGAAAGCGCCCATGTGGACAGCCGAGGAGATAGTTTTAGGTGAGAGAAAAAAGTCTGCCGAACTGATGGTTTGTTAGCGTATTTATTATATAAGATGAGCTGTTCGTTGCATGTTTAAGGTTCATAATCGCTTCCGTCGACTCCTCGCGTTGTTTATAATTTGTCTTTAATGATATTTAGCAAGTTCAAGTTCAATCTTAGGACAGGGTAATATTTATTTAGTAGCTTATGCATTTTAGTAGTTCACACGTTCCCCCGCCCTCTAAACATTGGTCCCCAACGTTATCAAGACCCTTATAAGGGTAAAAAGAAAGATCTCAATTTGAGAAAACATATCGCATTTTAGATCATCTGTTCTGTAAATTGCACATTGACCTGGAGTATGACATAGGCACGAGATTTTGACAATATTCTACACTTAATAATATAAATGACTATGAGCTGGCTTGCGTTAACCTGGATTATACCAAGGGTTAGCAAGTGTATGCCTTTTGGGAGGACAGTCCTTATTTAAATCGTTGAGTGCTCCTGTCTCCCTTGTCACCGAAATATCCTCCTTTTCCACTATTATCATATTATTACGAAGCAAATTATAAAAAATGATGATAAAATATCAATCCAGTCTCAAACCATGTTACCACTGCTAAAAGATTTCGCGTGCTCAAATAGTAGTTTCCTACCATTTATTATTATTTACAGTCCTGCGGCATTATGCTATATTAGTCGCTTCTGATTGGTGGGCTAACGTCATTTTAGAGTACAGTTTTCTCTTTACTCATAGCCCCTCGCTCGCTTCGCTCGCTTCGGGACGCAACCGAACAAAACTTACTCAAACTAACCCAAATTTACTGATCATAGTACATAGTGCATGAAAATTTTTCTAGTTAATTTCGTGGAAAATCCAGCAATTTATATCTACATCACGTTGTAGTGACATGATTGTCTGTTTTGACAATATCCTTTTGCATAATTGTCCTCCGGGAAAGGTAAAGGGGATCAACAATGTTAGCTTTGATTGTCATTTGCAGTTAAATGATCTCGTAGCTATTAAATTTTATAAATTATATATCTTGTATGGGCGTAGTGGATTCTAATTACAAGGCATTTTAATGCCAATTCTTGGGGAAACCGCATTTTATGGGCCAAATTCTTCTTTTTGCTCGAATTACCATTTCTCAATGTTATTGCTGCGACCCAAACTTTGTTCTTTTAGTTTCCCTGAGTTACAATATCACCTTGCGTTAATTAATCTTATGTTAATTTATAATTGTTAGATTTATACCATAAACATAAACATGAAATCTCATATTATTTCGGTTCTAGTTGATTTCCCTAATGTAGCGTTCATTTTTAGTTAATATCATTTCAGGAGTCGTGTCTCGTGTTAATTGTCATCCTAGTTTGGAAGAAAACAAATTATTCTACCAAATTTATGGGAATAAATCGATCTTAGGCATTTGAACTAGGATCTAATTTGCATGCTTCAAAATAGCTCGTCCTGACCTACGCATCTCAGTTTTTTTAACCTGAGGTGAAGATAGGTAAAGAAAATTAGAAAATAGTAAAGAGCGTAGCAAATGATTAAAGCTTTCGGTGAGTGTAAAAATATATTGAATACTCTGTACGCGATGCGGCCATTTAGACAAAAAGGGGTCAAAATAGGGAATAATTTCAAATGAAGCTAACCTAATCTGAGCGCCAAATAGATGAAAGGCGGAAATTTTAACTTTTTTTTTCGTTTGACAAGCCATTCTCTTCTCTACGGTATACTGAATTTCAAAACGTCATTTAACTAATATGATAATAAATTAATAACAATAAGTAAGTAAGGCTAAATTATTCGATTATCGCATCCGATAATTGAGTCAGTTCTCCACGCAAGTTTTAATAAGTCGCTCAATATGTTAAATTTGGCACCCAGGAATGAGGCTGATACAATTTCCTTCACGTAATCAACTTAGTTTCCCTCCGTTGCTTAATCTGTAATGGTTATCGATTTCTGGCAAACGAAATTATTAGAAGTAGGATTCACTTGATAAAGTTTGATGTTTCACTTTATGAAGATAATATTGAGTTACTTATTATTACACACACTCTTGTGTTGAAGATGATTGATACCACTTTTTCAGTTTATTTTCAATAAAAACGCATGTTTTCGTCCAATAATTTTTATGTCGTTTCTGTAATAGAAAAGGGGGAAATCCACTTACCTACGTCTACTCCTACTAGTCTCAACTTATTATTCAAACCAAACCGGTAACTGTTGTTACTGTAGATATTGTATCGAATTTTCAAGATAACAAAGGTACATAGTTACAATAAGTACACGTTGTATCATCGAATTTCAGTGGTGCTGCTATTTTTTATATCTATACTCAAATAATAGCTGTCAGTGCCCATCAGATTCGTGTGAGATTCATTTCTCTTTTAAATATATCATTTGAAATTTATTTAGTTGCTTTAAAACAAATATTAGGGTTATGATAATTTTTATATAAACACAGCAGTAGGAAAACTGGTTTTAATTTCAATGAACAAGTTAACCTTATTTGAAAGGGCGAAAAACGTCTTTGTGGTAGAAATTACACTTTGATCTGAGGAGTAAGAAAAGTAAGAGATTTTTGTGTTATCTGGGTTTCTATCCTGTTTTGAGAAGGTGCCGAATAAATATTTTTTAGTTTCTGATTTTCGATATAATATTTTTATTTAAACGTATAATATTGGGTAAGAACTAATGTACTATTATGATCATTTTTATATAAACACATCAGTAGAAAAACTTGTTTCAATAAGTTTGCGTTATTTGAATCGGCGAAAAAATTATTTCATGGTAGGAAATGGAAATATGTGATTTGTGCGCAAATGCATCATTTTTTGAGAGACTCCACTTTGATCTGGTGATTAAGAAAAACAGGAGATGCGCATCATCTTGGTTTCTATCGTGACAATGAAAAGTGTTTTGAGAAGGTACCGAACATATATTTTTTGAGTTTCTGATTGTCGATATAACCTTTTTTATTTAACCGTATAATAATACATAGGAACTTAATTATGTAATGTAATGTATCTAATCTTATTGATCATTATCTTATCTTATATCGTGTACCTAGCATTTTGCATGCACCTATGATGCTTCGAAGCCATGGTGCATAGTTTACCAAAAAGCATAGGGAATTATCGATATTTGAAGTTCGAGGCTTCGTGAAGGAAAGGTTCTTGTTCCTACAAAAGAGGGACGGTTATTGAATTTCTGAACGTAAATTCGGATCAAGAGAGTAACTTCGAGAGATTCAATATTGAAGTGTAGAGACCCTAAGTTCCTTTAGCATCGCTATCAATCATTTGTGTTAGCTGATCTTATTAGAAGTGATTTTAATGTATTATTCTTAAACTTGCACGTAACTGATTTATCGTTACTTCAATAATAATTAGAGAATGATCTTATCAGCACATCCTTGGGGTTTGGCAGAAACAAGCCCATGGCCTTAGAATTTCCCTTTTTATTTTTGTAATGAATTTATCATTATCTGCTTCATATTAATTTTAAATAATTTTCATTCATTAGCAGATTTCCATACAACTGTTTTTCAAGTTAGTAATCGATTGCTAATTGAGCGTTTACTTTGTGCAGGGGCTTTCTAATATATTGCTCCCTCGAGAAGGGTTTATTTGAATTGCTATCTCCTTCTTCTTACAGTGCCTTGCTTTCTCAAGCGTTGACGACTCCCATATTGACAACTTCTTTGTATCTATCACTATCTTGGGCTGCGTGAAGAAATTCCTCAGCAGTTAGCCCTGTCCATTGTTGGAGATTTCGAAGACAGGATTGCTTTTTGCGGCCTATCAATTTTTTCCCTCGATCTTGCCATTCAGAATAAGCCTAAGCAGAGGTCTCTATCATGACCCATTCTGGTGAGTGCATTCTCGTTGGTAGTTCGGCTTGTCCACGGAATTTTGAGCATCCTTCTGTAGAGCTACATCTCGAATGCACTGATGCGGTCAATAATTTTCCATACATAGCACTTGGTAAACCTTTCCTCCAAATGAATGTTAAGTTGCTTGGCACAGAGTAGCGACTTGAGTTTCAGAAATGCTCTTCTATCTATTTCTATTCTAGCCTTGACTTCTTCGTCTGGATCCCTCGACTGATTGATCCAGCTTCCAAGATATTTAAAGTGTTGTACTCTTTCTCTATTCTCGCTGTCAAGTGTTATTATTTCCGGGTCAACATCCATTTTGCTAACATCCAAAAATTTAGTTTTTTTCTGACGTTGATTTTAAGTCTCCATCTATTACTTTCTCTGTTTATCGTATCTAACATACATTGTAGTTCTTTCAATGATTCAGCTAGAAGCACGGTATCATCTACGTATCGAATGTTACTAATGGTTTCGCCTTCGCCAGATTGTGTTGCCCCTTTAAATATATTCTCCGTATAGAGGTTAAAAAGTGTGGGAGACAAGATGCAACCCTGTCCCACTCCTCTCTTAATAGGTATCTGAGTGGTCTCCTCTCCATCTAGTGTTACTGTGGCAGATTTATTCCAGTAGAGAGAAAATATTCTGCAGAGTTTGGAAGAGTTTGTTATGCTGTATGCGATCAAATGCCTTTTCGTAGTCGATAAAACACAGGTACACCGGCTTTCTTACCTCCCTACATCTTTGAAGTAACGTGTTCATGCAAAATACCGCTTCTCTGGTACCCAATCCGCCTCGAAAGCCGAATTGTTCTCCACTCATGCTTTCTTCGCATTTGTTGGGTATACAGTTTTGGACAACACGAAATAAAACTTTTAGAGGGTGGCTCATGAAACTTATCAGCCGAAAATCATTACAAGGCGTGGCATTACTTTTCTTTGGCAGACGGGTGAACGTGGATTTCTGCCAGTTGATTGGAAGTTGACTGGTTTCATAAGTATGATTGAAGATACGAGTTAGTACTGTAATGTTTTCATCGTCCAGCAATTTGAGCCACTCTCCTGGTATTTGATCTGGCCCGGGGGTTTTTCCAGTTTTTAGTTGCCTGATTGCTTGTTCAACTTCGGACCGTATAATGCTCGGATCCTGCTCAGCATCATTTTCGTAGACTATGTTATCCTCCCGATTATCCTCAAATAGTTGACAGATGTATTGAGTCCATTCCTCTTTGATTTCGTCTGGGTTTAGAATAAGTTTTCCACCAGGTTTCCTTAGGATGTAAGGTATCTTCTTGCGTTGTATGCCAGTGATTTCTTTGGCTTTCTTGTGAATATTACATTCATCATGTTTCTGTTGTAGCTCTTCCATTTCCTTACATCGAGCTTGCAACACGTTTTTCTTATTGAAGTTAAAAGTAAAGATTTTTAATTAAAAGGAAACCTAGCACCGGAGCGGAGAGTCGTGTTACAAATGCCTCACCCCGGTAGTGGGATCGTTAGAATGCCACCAGTTCTTCCCAACTAAACTGAAAAAGCTACACTGGTGTTGTGCAGGGTGGCTAGGTACGCTTATTAAATCAAACCTAATCTTAACTTAACAAGAAACACAATCTATTTGCTACTAAGTCTTTTATTTTTTTTTAAACACAGCAACAATACCACAGTAAAATTTGCAATTTTTAAAGACAAAGGAATATCAAATGACTATTAACGTAATTGACAAATAGAGTACAATATGGAGATTGTACGGAGACCAATTCTGTTGCTAACACTCGGTACTGTATGCCTTAAAACTAAGTGCGCTAAATACTACAACCCGAAGTGATAACTTTGATTTTACCTAAGCTAGTTACATATATGTATGCGTGCGCTGGTTGCTGCACCAATTATACAGGTAGCAATAATAATGGCCACAATAATTAAATGAATGAAAACAAAAAATTATCGAAACTGTCTTAAAGCCCGACTGTCAATGCTTGATTTATATTAAAAAGAGAGAAAATTCAGAGCGATTATATTAATCGGTCAGATAAACAAGTGAATAAATGAAAAATAAAATTAATGAGAGCTACCTTAGAGCTTGGCGGTCAATGCTTGATTTATATTAAAGAAAAAGAAAATTAACAGCCATTATATTAATCAGATAAACAAACGAATAAATGAACTAAAGCTTCTGTACGATACCCAGATCCGGTCGTCGAACTCTGGTGGAGGAGCCGGGCACCTGTATATAACTCAGGTACTGCTACTCGATGGCCTCGGAGGAAAAAGTAGCCAAGAACTCGATAGCTCGGTGTAAAGATTGGCTCTAGTGTAGCCTGGAGCTAGGATCTGTGGCCAGGTGATTGAATTGGCCCGGAGACAGGACTTGTAGCCCGGTAATAAAAGTTGTAGCCTGGTAACCAAACTGGTAGTCCGGTATTTGAACCCTGAAATATCCCAAAACGCATTAGACAAAGCCCCCTTACTTTAATGGAAAGACTATAGCCCCCCTTGCATAAATATATTTTATTTATAAAACAAATTCACCAATTATCAATGGTCTTCCAATGACCATCAGCAAATAAAAGAAATGCTAAGGTACAGACAACTTGAATATAAAAAAAGATAGGTAAGAATCATTCCTAAGAGAAAATATAAACTGCCCCATATGATCAGAACTAAAGTCACATTAAAATAAAAATTCAGATTTGATAAAATGCAGTAGATAAGATAACCCATGGAATGCAAATGGCGGACTATGCACAAAAAAGGTTAACACAGATAAAGCAATTAAATCGTTAATTTAGACAAAAAAACTGTAGCAATAATTACCTCGTTAGTGTGTGAGGGTTACTGGAGATTCGACGGTCTCGGTTTTATACGACGAACTTGGAAAGCCTCTAGAAATAAGGAAAAAGACCATTAGCGCCATGGCGTCGTCCGCGTGCTTCACAAGCAATAGGAAAAAAATTATTCCAGAGAAAATGCTTACCTAGTGCAGTATTTAGATCCCGATTAATCGGCCGTGTCAAAACACAAACAGAAATCAACACAATATATCCCCCAAAGAAAGGATAGAATTAAATCACAATTCTAAATGCTGAGTCTCTACGACTGCACTAACAGCAAATCTTCTCTTCGCCTCGAAAGGTATTTTTAGGAGAGCCAAATCCTCAGCTTCCAATTAATTTGTCTTTTTCACTTTTACGAGAATAGAGGGGGGGGGGATTGTAGGACGGAGAAAATATCTAACGAAACTAATAATTCGTTACGAGGAATTATTCTAAGATAATAAGCGACTTAGTTGTCGTTTATTATGATGGTAAAACGACGGCGGAAGCCAGAATAATTAATGAGCTGAAATTAAATGGTTCACGAAATACTAGAGAATATTCCCTAACAAAACGATAAACTTTTAAAAATTTAAATCGACAGCTGCAATTATAACAACCGAATATTACAAAAAGTGCAGTATGCCGGGTGGAAAGATAAATATAAATATCTGAAACCAGCCAAGCAGCGTTACCAAAAATTATGAAATATCAGCCGGAGATCGAATTAAACGAATCAGGGCATCCCAATAAGTTATGAAATATTCAAACCGAAGAGAAAATATGAATTTGACGAATCTGATGAGACTTTACAGTAGGCCTCATTAACAGAATTCTTAAAAATATAGAACGGTTTGCTGGCTGTTCTACGGTAAAGTAATATAAATCAAGCTAAGTTATACTAGTAACATAATATCCTATTTTAGTGACCTGATCAAACTTAAGCGATCTGTGCTTTGTTTATCAACTAAAATAAAAATAATCAGCCTGAGGGCTACATAAGAGAAAGGAATGATCAAAATAGATACGCAAGGCCACAACAGTGTTATAAAAGCTAATACAAATATATCGTTAACCTATATTTAGAATAAAATTAATTTACATTAATAAATGCGACCTAAGCTTATTGACAGCAAATCGAATCAATAAATTAAGAATTAATTAACCGATGAGTATTGACCTTTTTTCAATAATTCCTACCGCAAAATACAGCATTTTTTTGATAAATGCGGCTTATAATATGAAATTTAAAAATATTTGACACTGGCCAAATCGGAATGTTACAAGCTTCCATCCAATTTTCCTTAGCCTCCTTGATCTTTCTTCGGATCAGCTGATGTGTTGCTTTGTATTCATTCTCGTTCTTGTTCTTCAGCTGCCTTCGCTTGCCCATTAGGTCTATTATATCATCAGTCATCCAGTCGTGCCTTTTTACTTCTTTGTTAGCTTGTAGAATTTTGCCTGCCTCCAGCATTGCCCCTTTCATGGCTTCTCACTGAAGATCAATATTATTGGCATTTCCTTCGGGTGTTACATCAGCTAAAATTACACGAGACTCACGGGAGATATTTCGGTTAAGAGTGGAGGTGAATCTATCTTTAACTTCATCATTTCTAAGCAGTTGAAGGTCGTATTTTAATTATCTTGGCCGGGTTCTCCTAATTTTTTTTAGCTTTACGCATATCTTTGCACTGAGTAGAGTATGATCCGAGGCAGCATCTGCGCTCGGGTACGTTTTTGCATTTTTGATTGCGTTTTTGATTCTACTGTTTATCAGGATATAGTCGATCTGATTTCTAACTATGTTATGTTCTTTATCGGCGGGTGATTTCCAGGTATATAACCTCCGTTTCGGCTGCTTAAACCCTGTGTTAACAATAACGACTTTTTCTTCCAGACCGAAATTTACTAAGGTTTCGCCTCTATCATTTCGACAGCCTAAACCCCAAGATCCAGTTACTCCGTTTGTGGTTTCACAGCCAACCTTGGCATTGAAATCTCCCATCATTATATTTACCTCATATATTGACCTGTCTATAGAATTCTTCAACGTCGTTGTCATCATAACCCGATCTGACAGGGGAACAAAGCTTTTAACTGCTTGGTTTAATGAACCTTTGAGTATGATTGCTACCCAATTTCTGAGTGTGTTATCAAGTGTACCAGAATAGTAGGTGGTAAATCCATTATTTTGGATAGTCCCTAATCCAGGCCAGTGTGTTTCACTAATTCCTAAGATTTCAACATTCAATCGTTCGGCCTCAAGTAGAACATTTCTTAACTTCCCAGCTTCAAACATCGTGTGGACGTTCCACGTAGCAATTTTATCAATATTTTTTGTTTTCCACCCGGGGATTCTTCGCACCCCTGTCCCAGTTAAGGGACGCCGGGGACTCGGGGCCATTGTCTATTTAGTATTAATCATGAGAGTTTATCTTGGGACGTATTGTGCAGCAGTTTTCCATTTGCTTTCTGTATCGCAGCTTTTCGACCGTTTTCGCCACTACGGCTGCTCCCGAAAATGTGACATGTATTGCCGATTCGTCTAGGACTATCGCCGCTACCATTTAAGAACGAGGCTGCTGTACCCCGCAATTGTTCACCATATCTGGCTACTCTCACTTAGTTTAGCCTGCAGGTTAATGCAGTTACCAGGGTATGGCACTTGGAGCCATAAGTGAGAGCTGGATATCCTGTGAGGTAGTGAGGACCAGTTACTGTGATTCACCAAGCGTCGTAGACGGGCGGTGAGACCAACCACAGCAAAAGATGCTACCTCTCCAGCATACCCCATATACCCCTAAAGTGCTATAAAAAATTGTAAACATGAAAATTTTAGGATTTTAACTGAAATTTTTGGAATCCAAAGACAGAATTTTTTTTTTTTTTTGGAAATATCAAATTTTGGCAGGGGTTACTTTTTTCTTATGAAACAACACATGGTCTATGAATTGTTACGAAAAGCCAAATTTTGAGAACCAAGCTGACATTCTATCAAATAGCTATTTATCTTTAAATTGCTTGAAGTAGAAACTCCAATTTGTCCATCCATGTGATAAATTTCCGCTTTTACACATAATTGAAAATTATTTATAAGGCTCAAAATACTTTTTGTATTAAAATTTACAAATCGAGATTTATAAGTACTGCTTTAAAAGAAAATCTGGCAAAAATAATGAAGAATTGCAAATTTTATCTCATTTATAAATTTTAACTTTGTGCAATAAATATTTTATCATTATATTCATTACTGTTTACTTCATTTTTTTTATAAATAATAAGAAAGGGTTAGTTAAATGTACAAATTACTTCTATTTAAACACCATCCTAGAATATGCCATCCCAAATAAAAAATAAGATAATACTCGGCGACCCTGCAGTTTGTCTGTAACCGCTTTATCAAGGCCACAGAAACCGGAATTTAGCCACACTTTCGCATCTGTTCTGTGTCATTCTGTGTTAATTTATGTATTAACTATGTGTTACTAATGGATATTTTCGTTCGCTATATTATGCCAAAAATGCTCAGTATACTCTTAACTAACAATAACTGAATTAATTTGCATTTACTTCCCAAGTTATTTCAGTTCCGTACCATTTAATAACGATCCAATTTATAAACTGGAAGTAATTTTTATTGCCACTCCGAGAAGTCTTAAATAAGGGAAACTCCGGTTATTCTGATTGAAGTTGTCTGGCGAAGTTTCTACTAATTCCCTTTCGGTTACGCGAAGCTTTTAATAAACTCAACGAGACGCAATTAGAGTCGAACAACGCGTAATTAAATACAAATAATGGAAAATCTGTATTTTCATTTTCTCTGCTTCTATCCCGTCATAACGTATTCACTATGTGTGTGCGTTGTTTTTTAGGTTAATTTAATAGCACGGTAATTAAAATATATGATTTTTTCATTTGAATAAATTTTGGTTATTAGGTACTATTTTCCAACTAGTATAGTAATCTAATTGAAGAGAAGATTCTAAAAAGCGACAGTAAATAATGGAAAAGCATAAATAAAGAAATAAAGATCATTTACCTATCAAACTTTGCAACCGCCGATAGCTTCATTTACAAATAAGTTGAGGTAGGTATACTGACAAGTATCACACATGTTTTCAAACATAACTGCCTTATTATGGAAACCAGTTTCTGTATAAAGAGCAACCAAGTGGAAACTCGCAGCAGATATTCTGAACTGAGCAGGGGTTATTTATTTATTCAAGTCTTATGTTAATACATACAATGTTTACATATGTCAAAAAATTTAGTCACAATTTCATATGAAACTACTTAAACTTAATACTTAAAAACTTAATAACTACCATGCTCAATAAAATATAGTGCATTAGGACAGTAATAAAATACACAAAATATAAAGTTTACAACACCACCTATTTAAAATTGGTTTAAAATATGCTGCGATCCTCCAAGAACTCATCAATGCTATAATAAGCCAACTAATAGGCTGTGTACCTTTAATTTGAATTTTTTTTAATCCAGATTCCTGACCTCCTTTGATAACTTGTTAAAAAACTTGACAGCAAGAAATTCTGGACCATTCTGGGACCTATGCAGTCTCCGGTATGACAACGAGAGCTCCCCACCCCACTATCACGGGTGGGAATTCCATGGATGCCACCATTAGTCGGGTATTTGCTTTTGTTCTGGTGTATATGCAGTAAGTTTTGGAAAATAAAGATGCAGGAAAGTGTAAGAATTCTCATGGCTAGGAAGCTCTCCCTACAGTCATCCCTATATAGCCGATGCCAGCAACAGTACGCACAGCCCTGCGCTGAAGGCCAAACACTCACCGCCACCCCGCAGAGTGTCCCCAGACAATAAAAGCATATGACAGAATAGAATGGCACAGTGCAAAATATGCAGTCCTAAGAGTATTTGTTGACACCCTTGTAGCAAGATTTCTCAATGCATATATGCTTCTGGACACTCTCACAGAGACTGATTCAGTGTCGGGGCCCCAACTAAGCTCATGGTCCAAGCAGACACCCAAAAACTTTGTGTTATCCGCAACCGGGAAGGGAGGTTCACCTGTGTTACATAATGTAAAAATTTTGTTATTAATATTTCCTTGATTAAGAATAAGCCCATTGTGCTGCAACCATCTCTCAGCTTCCAATTGTGCATCGCACGCCATGCTCACAGTCTCCTCGAAAGAGCCGCTGCACACAGACACAAAGGTGTCATCAGCAAATAAAATATATTTACCCATTTGGGCATTACCCGGAAGATCATTCACATAAATAAGAAATAGCAGTGGTCCTAGGATGGATACCGGGGGCACACCGTATGCCACTGGTCTTGCAGATGACAACACCCTCTTTAAAGCCACTATCTGAGAACGGCCACTTAAGTAAGACTGTATGATTTTAATAGAGCTGTCAATAAATTGATAATATTTCAGCTTATGGATTAGTAAATCGTGCGATACACAATCAAAAGCCTTACCCAGATCACAGAAGGTGATTCATTACGTCCAAAAGCATCAGAAATATTGTGAACTAGTTAAAATCATTAATTAAATATCACCCTGTCGCAAGTTTGAACTTGAACTTGAAAAATGTTATATAAACATTCACTGTTAATTATAAACAATTTGATCGGTCGGCGGGAGCGACTTTAATCCTTAATGATGCAGCCGTCAGCATTTTGTAACATATAAATACGCCGGCAAACGCCGAGTTAATTAGACTTTCGGGTCTCTCAAACCGCTCAATTGGTCGCTGGACAGTACACAGGTACGTCCACTTCTAGTTGTTCTGTCCCGCAACCCCCATAACTGAGAACACTTATACACAGGTATAAGGTTGACAGGTCCTTACCTAACCTGGGTGAACGTATGCATAGGTATACGGCATTCGGGGGCTACTAAAAAGTATAGAGAGAGTCGAATTTATGAAGTATCAGAGCTTCTAGTGAAGGGATAGTTTTTGGGGAGTTTCAAAAAGTAGTGAAGGTGCCTTAGCAATTTGTGATAACTCTCAAAAAGACTTACCTTATAAATATCAGAACAAATACCTGAATAAAAGACAACCCGCTCACATAAACTTTATTAATAAAATAGTGACGTCGCTTGCTAGACAAACTTTGAACTAAGCCTCCCTCGAGAAGACATGCATTTCATATTAATTGGGTATAGTGTAAACTCTTAATTGATCTATAATCTTAAACACGCCTTTATTAGTATACAATCTAACCGTTGTTAAGTTTGTTTGTAAATAAACTTGTTATTGGTTTTATCGATGTGTCTCCTTTATTATCTCTTTTCAACTTGACGTAGTGCGTTCCTAAATCTGAGTTACTCTCCTACACGCTAAGTAAGGCGTGTCGTCACCGATAAAAAATACAAATCGTGACAATATAAGACACCAAATTCATTATGCCAGATGCAGTACTAAGTCCTGCTCTAAAACCAAATTGCTGATTACTGAGAAATTATTCTGTTCAAAATATTCTAGAATTCTTCTGGCGATGCACTTTTCCAAAATTTTGAATAATACTGGCAATAATGAGATAGGCTGATAATTGGATATATTGTTCTCATCTCCCTTCTTAAATATTGGAATGACTAGGGCCATCTTCCAGATGTTTGGAAAAGTGGATCCCCGAAGGCATCTATTTATAAATTTTGTAATGGGCCCAAGAAGCAATTCCCCAACTGGTTTCAAAAGTTTTACAGATAGACCAATACAATCTTTACTACTTTTATTGTTTATATTCTGAAATATATCTCTTATCTCTATAAAAAAAATTCATTAATTTGAAAGGGCAGGTCTGGAGTATTGACTAAATGAATGGGAGAAAAAGAAATATTGGTAGGATTGCTCGACAATAAGTTAGGAACAACATTGACAAAGTTCTCATTAATTTCATCAGCTGTGAAGTTGGGTGCTACTGGTTGGGCTTTTTTACGAGAATTTCTGTGGTTGTTTATTATGTTCCACGTGCAGTTAGATTTATTGTGAGAGTTATGTATTAGATTGTCATTATACTTTTTTTTGGCAACATTGATGCTTTCTCTGTATTTTTTCCTATATTCGTTTTTAATATTTATATTGATAGTTGTAGGATTCATCCTTGCAATATCTGACAGAAAACACAAATGATCACGCATCATGAATAGTTCATTGTTAAACCATCTTTGATTCATATTGGAATTTGGGTGGCTAGACATTATTGTTTTTTCAGGAAAGGAATATTCATAAGCGTCTTTTACAATATTATTAAAATGATTTGCGATAATCTCAATATCTTGATTTTGATCATTTATAAAATTTCACGACATACTTTCTATCAGGTTAAAAAAGGGGTTCCTACCAACCTAGGTGACAGGCCGAAATACATTTCGCTCAGGATTGCTCACTTTAATGGCTGGGATATCAACTTGCTGGTCTAAGTGATCTGACAGATTAGTGTCCACCACACTTATGCTGCAGTCATCCAGCTGAAAATTCATAAAAATATTGTCAAGACACTTAGTACCCCTAGTCCCTAGTAGGGGCAAAAACCATCTGTTTCAAACCAAAGGAGGTCAAGAGATCACACAGAGCCAACTAATCTCTATCTCTGGTTCCAAAATGGACTTTAAAATCACCTGTCAATATTATGATTTTGTGTATCCCTATAGAATAAACAATAATCTCGATTGTATCAAGAAAAGTCACAAGATCAGAGCTTGGAGGTCTATAAATACATACAACACATATATTAAAATCAGTTAAAAAGTACCACAAACTTCTACAATTCTTTCAACAGACAATGACTTAATATTATCTAGTGTCCTATAGCTAATCTTTGGGTCTAAAAATATTCCACACCCACCTCCCCTGCAGGACTCCCTACAGTAAGATGCTCCTAATGTAAAATTCTGGCTTCCAATTTCTTCCATTTCTGCTGCTTTCATCCACAGTTCAGTTAAACAGATAATCTGAATATTCTTATCGATTATGAATGCTTCCAGGATGTCAGTTTTTGTCCTTAGCGATTGACTGTTTATGTGAAAAATCCTTAAAAAAGATTCCTCACAAGCTATTCTTTCGATCTTAAGCGCCGTCGCTGCAGGTCTAAAAAATGGTTGATGGAAATCCCATTTGGCCATTCTGAATGGTTCATAAGAGTGTCTTTAATGTCCCTGGAGTCACCAACTTTGAAAGAGCTTTTAAACTTATCTTTTAGAGTTTTCAGCTTTTCACATTCACTTTGAATTGACATGGACTGGCTAATATAGCTCTTTATCTGCTCAGGAGCGGTGTTGGAATCGAATCCTGTTATAAAAAGCCAGGATTTCCTGGTGGCCACAGAGATGTTGGCATTTTCTTTAGTGCCTCTTACGGGGGTTGGTCTGCTCTTTTTCCTAGCAATGGTTGGCCACTTGCCTTCTTCCAAGTTACTATTGTTGCCGGGGGTGGCGAAGGCCGCCAAAGGAACCCCATTTTTGTTGATTCCAGTTCTTTGGAGATTATTGTGGTTGTGAATGTTCTCGTTATTGTTTTCGCCTGCATCGACGTCAATTATGACAACATTGGCGTCTGGCTCTTGGGCGATTTCCACTGGTTCAGTCCATTCAACCTGGTTGCTAACGTTGTGTTTTGTTCCGTATGGGGATTTGATTGGTTTTTGTTTATGCTGTTGGTGACACTGGCTTTTTGGCAGGTTACATTTCCCGCCCTTTTTTGTTTGTTTACCTTTTGGATTTTCAGTTTTTCCTCCAGATAAGTTACTTTTTCCGCAATAGGTCGCTATTCTCTTCCAAGATTTTGTTTTTTTCCTGGAGTTCTTTTACTAGCACTCTCAGAAGCTCCATTTCCGTGGACTCGATTTTTGAGATTAGGTCATTGGCATCATTTTCACAGCAAATAATTCTACTGGAATCGATGAATTTAATTTTGTTCCCGTGATCTCGAACCGCACACGACTTATGGAAAACATTTCCACAACTTATACATACAACACTGGACGTTTGTTTTGTTTTATGACACGTAAAATACGTTTTTTCGGGAGCATCGATAACACCGTTTTTCTCGTTCGACGCCATGTTGTTACATTGTTAGCTTTGTGATCAATAGTTGGCATCGAGGACTGAACTAAGCTATAGGTTTTGAATGTAACATTCAGTCTGGTATTCTAATGGTGCGATATGTCTTTACCGAGGGTCCCTTTTTATATACTAATTGACAATGAGTTTTGTTTTGAACTTTGTTACTATAAAAGAGGTTTCTTTGGGCATTCGGTAACACACTTTATTCATTATTTTTGTTTTTACACCGATTAGCAGTGAGTCTTGGACTCTTCAACTACAAAAAATGTTCTGAGCATTGGGGACCAACGCTCATAGAGAGGGGTATGTGTAAACTAATGTTTAGCAGTTTTTGTTGTCTGTTTTGTTGTGTTGGCAGTCTGTTTTGATCATACAGTAAAAACAGAAAGCGAACAGCAAAATAGGTAGCAAAACAGCAGCAAACAGCAAAACAGACAGCAAACACAGGTGACAGACAGCAAAACAGGTAGCAAAAATAGCAAAACAGACAACAAAATCAGCAAGTCAGATGGAAAGAGCGGAAGCTAGTATAGAAGCTGTGCTTTATACCTACTTTGCACTTTCAATTTTATATCAGGAACAGGCCTATTAACAGCATTTAATTCAGCTGTAAATTTTTACTTAAAGGATCTTCTAGTTTCTTAATTTTGTAAAATAAATATCTTCCATAGGATAATGAGCTCTAATCTCAATACATCGTCAAACTTATTTACAGAGTCTTCAGAATTTTAAGGCAAAATGCAACTTTTGGTTCTACACTGTAAAATCAATATCAGATAAAAATCATGATAGAAGCGCCTACAAATAGAGAGAATAAAAAAATTGAGCGGGTCTGCTAGTACTCGAGACTGATGTGTAAACATATCTTATAAAGACATCGGTTGTAAAATATGACAACAGCACGTTGTGTTCCAAGCGGACACCCTTCCAAGTACTAACCACTCCCGACGTTGCTTAACTTAAGTGATCGGACGGGAATGGTATTTTCAACTTGCTATGGCCGTTACCTGTACATTTTAGCTTGATCAGAGAATAAAAACAAACATATACGCATTTATAATATTAGTTACGATTCTTTAATAATACTTACTGGCGGCTTCGGAGTGGATTAATTCACTGCACAAACTCGACACGAAAATCTAATGCCACCAGGAATAACATCAACATATGGAAACAGCTTATTTACCTTATGATCTTGGGCCGACATCCTTTGATTTGGGAAAGGCTGTAACCAACTTTCTCAAATGTTAGAAGAGGGCTATGACTCAATATTGTTTTAAACGTCTGAGCATCTGAATAATACTTTTGACAGATTTTAAATGGCAAAATTGTATATAAATTCGAAAATTCGGACTTTTTTAGGATGAAAGCCGTGGCTTTGGAAGAATTTGTCGTGGATTTTGAAGTGAAAATTCATTTTAAATTCAACCGTCCATTAAAAATAAGCTGTGCTATGGATCCAAATACACTGCGAATATAATATAATAAAAGTAATATATTTGACGGTTCGTTTAATTTAATATGCATTTTTATCGTCTAAAATCCGTTTAAAACGATTTTAAATGGCAAAATTGTATAATAATCCCGCCTAGCGGCTAGAATCGGTTTACACATTCCGTCCCCACATCTCCGTCCCCACATTTCCATCGCATTTGCCGAGATTTACCCTCATATCGCCACGTAAGATGTTCACAGATTATCAAAATCGACGTGAAACTTAAAAAAAAATTGTCCGGTTTATTTTTTGTCCAGGAGTGTATAAATTTCTTGCTACCTAAAATAATGCCTGGCAATTTCTTCGGCATTTTAAGCATTACAGTTCATATGAATAATTTAGGCCGCCTACACAATTCATAATGTGACTCCGCTTGCAGCAAAAAAAAAACATCCAAAGTACATTAAGCCATTTTCAGCGGGGATGCGGCCGATGGAGATGAAATTTAATTCATTTTAGAGCCGGCTAAATTCGAGTAGGAAAATTTCTCACTTATAAGTAATGAGGTGCTTAATTTAAAAATTTATTCCATCCGGAGTCTCTAGTTTTCCTTAGCGCGTTTCGTTACAATAAAATATGGGTTTTTAAGAAAAAAAATACAAAATGGGAAAAGAATAATAGTTTTCGACCGGTCTAAGTTACTACGTCGCTTTAATAGCAATACATTTCCTTAATTGTAGCCTTGAAGATGAATTTGTAACTTAATGTTCTTGTCATTATTCCTTTTAGATAGAGTTTCTACAAGTGTGGTTAATGAAAAAAAGGCCCATAATTTTAAAATACTAATAATAAACCCGCCAAAGCCTGTCCTAAGCCAGGTTGGAAAAGGGTGAAGGGGAGGAGTAACAACCTCGTTAAGAAACCAGAGTTCATCTGACCCGGATGATAGCACCCTGTCAGGGTCCCTAGCCAGGGTACGGCGAAGCTGCTGCCTTGTAGGACGGATGTTGGTTCATCAAAGGCTAAAGGAAGAAAACCATGAATAAAAATTCCCGGCCTTCCAGGTAGGGGGTTTTGGCAATGGGCTGGCTCCCCATTGTAGTATAACGTACCCGGGTCGATTCAACATAGTTGAATCAGATAAGTAAAATTGTGGTTTTCCTTTATTTTGCCAATGATCGTCAAATTAGATAAAAAAGAAATGGATTAAAAAGAGGACCAATACCTACGTTGTGTTACTATTATATCTTGCACAATTTTACTCACTAATTATGCGCTTCAACGGAACACATTTAGGGAAACTTGAGGGAAAGGTGCATCATGTAAATGAAACCACAGATTCCTAATACGCCTAATTTATTAAAGAAAAACGTGCCGGACTCAGCCTGGAATTCACGAGGGGAAAGAATACGGCAGAGAAACCCTCGATCTAAATTCCTAAACCGAATTATGCTGTATAATCTATTAGTATTTTAATTAATTCAATTACTGTCTCCCGTACCACAATTCGCAGTTCCACACTTGCAACAATACTTTTAAAACTGAAGAGGTTTTTGTTAGTTAACCAGACGCCGCTGGTAGGTACTGAGGTCCTGGATTACGGAGGCTACCCAGCTATTTAGTTGCAAATATGGGACAATACCATAGTATAGTTTTAAACTTATCTCTAGAATGATCATTATATTTATTACTAGGATATTCTCCCGTCAGGGTAGGAAATGGTTAGTATAGATTCATCAAGGCCCTTGTGTACTCTCTCACTCATTCTAATATTAAAACCCTGGCACGAAAAGACAGCAAATAATACATTTTATGTTTTCACTTAGAGCAGTATTGGTCACAGCATAACACGATTTCATTAAATATATACACAGGTTATGCCATCAGATATGAATTATCAATGAAAATAGAAGAAATATTTATGCAGATTATGTTTATAACAATATCCAAATATATATACATGTTATGTCATCAAATATGAATTATCCATGAAGATAAAGAAATATTTATGCAAATAATGTTAACAACAATATCAAATATATACACATGTTATGCCATCAAATATAAATTATCCATGAAGA